>JAHWXV010908294.1:0-13505 GCA_024586415.1 Phrixothrix hirtus
AATGATATTTATGTGTTCTTAATAAATATATTTTTGTAGAAGACTGTTTGTTACTTATTGGTAAAATAACTTGTCGCAGTGGAAGGACTCACAATAAAAAGATTTATAAATAAAGTAAAAATTAAAGAATTTGCATTCTCTACACGCAGGTAGACGAACCTTTACAGTAATAAAATTGTAAAGAAAACAAGGGTATTTTAAATCCTTAGGCCTGTGTTAAATAACACAGCCCTAAAATTAGTTTGCTTTGCAGTCCAATAAACCAGTTACACAATGAGCGAAACGTAATTAGAGTACTTAGCTCTTGCTGCCAAATTAGACCGCGAAGCAACAGTATATTTCGAAGCCAAAATAGATAATTCTTATTCCTCCATATAACGCATTTTAAGTAAACAAAATGCATAGTTATAAATTTACAACAATGTAAGTTTATCATCCATACGATACTGATCGTAGACTTCAATTTTGATTTTAATTTCTACGCAAGAAGACCACAACTTTTTAAAAAATGTTATTTGAGTAGATGAATATAAGTTCTGCCGTGAAGGAGTATTTAATAGACATAACCGTGATATTTGGATAAACAAAAATCATCCTACGGTAAGAGAAAGAAGGTTTCAAAATTTAAAATTAATGTATTTTTCATATTGAAAGATAGCAAAATTTCCTATGATATTTGCAATGGCACCCCAACATCCCAACGGTACATTGAAATACTGAGAATAGTAGTAACTGACTTTTTGGATGGATACATAATTTGTTAGTGTCTTCATAATGGGGCCCCACTCCATAGCTGGAAGTGGCCGATTTACTTAATAATATTTGTGGTGACAGGTCGATAGAACAACGTTACCCCAAGATTTGGCCCTCTTAGAGTCCGAATCTTACTCCGCTTGATTTTTACTTATAAAAAGGCAGATGTATGAGTTTCCTGTAAATACAGTACAACAATTAGAAAACAGGGTTATGAGGGCTTTTTGGAAATTAAACGGCAATGAAATAAGGGCAACTACCACCGATGGAGTCATAACGCGGATTTTAAAATGCCTACAACTTAATGGACACCACTTCGGGCATCTATTAGTCTAAATATTTCGTACCTACTATGTCAATTTTTAAATATTTATGGAAACTTTCACAGTTATTATTCATAAATAAACAATTTTTGGTTTAAACTGTGTAACTTTAATAAAAAATTAAACGTTTCGAAAACTATTTGTTTTCTTTTACACTAAATTGACAACTCAAAATTGACAATTAATACAATTGATAAATAAAGGTAAGGCCAACTATTAATTATTTTGAGTTGTCAATTTATTGAAAAAGAAAACAAATAGTTTTCGAAACGTTTAATTTTTTATTAAAGTTACACAGTTTAAACCAAAAACTGTTTTAATTATGTTAATTTTTAATTTATTTTTCATTGAATTCGCTGATACTTATTGTATAATTGTTAATAATAAATTTTCACATTCTGATATGAATTCCTTTGATCTTTCTATGTTTATCCAAATTGCAGTTACTACTTTCGCTGCACAAGTTTTTGTTAGTTTCTGATAATGCATCGGATAAACAAAAAATATTGGTTTCCATTGAAAATTTCGAAACAATTGATGCTTTTGAATTGCACATTGATGCTTATTTTTTTCCCGTCCTGTATAGGATTTCAAAATTCTCTCAATAGCATGAAGTAGGACAGGATCCTGGTTTATAATGTGAAAATATTTACTTTTCCTGCACTTGTTATTTTGACATTAGAAACATTTCTCTTAATACAATTCCGAACAAAAGATTTCAAACAAATGTAACTAACTCAAAAACTGTTGAAGATAGAGGTGCAGCCTGTCAGATAAATTTGTTCTAAAATCAATCAGGCATTTTACATATCTAATAATATACACGGTATTCTATTTAAAATAATAAAGTTGGTGGCACTTCCGGTATAACTGGAAGTGCAGCCATCTTAGAAACATCTTTGAAAGAGAGATTTCGTCCTCCTATATAACTGCACGAATTTTCAAATCGTATTTTTATTTCTTGCCATAAAGTTTGTAATGAAACCCTTTCTGTGAATTACTTTGTATATCTATAAAGTTCTTTATAGGTGAGACAACTTCTTATGCATTCCTTTAATAAAATACAATACAATGTATTCCTAGATCATGTACGTATCCCTTCGTTGTATAAAGCCAACTGTGGCATATAGTAGACTCTGTTTATTGGAAATTTAGGTAAACCTAACATTTTTTCCATATCGTACGTAATTGCTTTAAATCCTGGCTCATTAGTTGCTCTTTTCAAATCAGTTTTCATCATTTGTCGTGCTTCATTAAATATCTTTAGATATTCATAATGGAAGTCGGTATGTTGTTGTTTGGTATCAGCGTCTATGCGGTTTGCATTTTTGTGTGTAGTTCATGCAAATATTACAAATGTCTTTAAGTGAGCGCTTTCTTCTTAGGTTGAAGTTTCCGCATAAAGTTTTCTTGTGCGTTGCAAAGGACACCTTATGGTTGGATTCTTCTATATAATGTTATACATTTTGTTTAATATCAAGTCTGGTGCTAAGTATCTCGATGCTAGTGCTTGAAAATTTACTTCGCTGGTTAATTCTTCAGATAATATTATTCTTCCTAGCACATCATTCTCCCTTCTACCTATCACATTACCATTAATAACTTTTTGTAATCAGTAAAATTTAATGAAAATTGTAAAGTTAGTTAAACAGTAAAATATGTTTATATAATTTACTTACATACGAGAAGTATACTGGATATTATTAGTTTTTTTAGTTTAGAAATTTTAAGAATTGATGTGTATTGTAGCATTTTAATATTTTAAATTTAAGTTACGTAATTGTTTTAATTTAATATTTGTAGTTACATAAATGTTGTCAAAACAATTACTTAATTAAATTAACCTATAAAAGTACAATTTCTCTTACTTTATCATTTTCCTCTATTTCGGTCAAAATTTCAATATTACTTGTTTGTTGCAGTTCTATCTCTAGAATTTTTTTGCTTCTACCTGACATTATTTTTTCACTTAAGGTACCTCACATACCCGAACTCACCACAAGACTACAGCACTAAAAATATGCAAAAGGAACCAAATGACATTTGAGGAACATCAAAATAGTCTTATGTCGTGTGATTATTGTTCAATAAACATCAAATATTTTTAACGTCTCAAGTGTCACTTGGTACTTCCCCTGAAAGGGGATGCCTATTCGTCTTGGCAGTTGCTTCTTTTTAGAGTACCTAATTTGCAATCCCAGAAGTCGCTTGGAGCTAATAAGTAAAAACATAGAGTTTGGCGCTTAGTTCACTTTCGAGTAACGCTATCCATTTCTTTATATCATCTCAGTACAATTTATTACTAGAATAATGCCAAATTGGATAAACGCAAGAGTGCAACTTATGAAGGAAAATTAAGAAATAAAAAATCTATTCCACAAATCACACTGCAGACTAACTTCGAAGACAAACTTAACACCATAAAACGTTTTGCGAAAACTTTTGTACGAGTTTACAACAAAAGAAGGAAACATGAGTAAAATACTTGTATCAATAGTAAAACAATTTCCCAGTGGGGCCAAAGCCCGATAAGCTGATCAGAATTAGTGAACGCCAAAAATTTTCGTGGTTGCTGATGACGAATGTAAAGTTAAACTTGTTAATAAAACAATGGTGGGTTAAAGTGGCGAGAATGCCGAGAATGTGTAAGTGCAAGTTGGATTTTGAATTTATTTTTAGGGAAAATTTAGCATAGTTTGTATTGTTTTAGCAAATTTTGCTTTATTTTATTTAAAATCAAAAATTATTGTTTCTGCAACTTTTTTGCAAGGAAAATAGTTATTTTTAAGTTAATAATAAAGGTATTTGTTATATTTTCTATAATATATTGTAAAATATGTCTTGTTTTTGAATATTTAGAAGTAAATATTAATATGACATTACAAGTAATTATAAATTTATCAAAAGATATTTAATATAATTGCTTTACTTTAATATGATACAATATTAAGAAAGAAAATAATTCTTAACAACAATTTCTTGATTTCAAAAATAAGATACAAACTTCATTGTTAAAATAATGAATTAGAAAGGAAATATAATAAATAATTGTTCGATGCAGATTCAAAACTATAATTGCGGGAAGTTCACCGATGTTACTTCTTATATACAATGTTCGCAGCAAGTAACTTTATTAATTTTTTATTAATTTTCCTCAAAACCAAAGATAATGTACGTATTTTCATTTGCAACTGGCATTCTATAGAATAAACAATGAGCCACCGAACAATTTTTATGACATTTTTGAATGTCTGTTAACGTTTTATTTCATAGAGCCTAACCACTACTCTCCACTCTTTGCTACTCGTTCAAATTTACTTAAACACCTATCTCTAGCTGCTCCATAGATATGCAAAATGTCAAACTTCTCAAAATGTTGGTTAACCTCTAAATCTATAAGTAAATCTAATAAATTGAACTCTACTTTACTTTATACCTGCACTATAAATGAATTTGCTTCATTTTCCAATATTTGAACAGTTTTTGGACACTACGTTCTTAATGGATATCATAGTACGTTAACCCGTTCGCATACACAACTTTATAAACGTAGGTTTTTCATAAAAATTGGCGTACGGGTTCATTTTTGGATCACAAATTACGAATCTGTGTTCAGAATTGTCTAATTCAGTTTCAAAGTGGCCACACTGAATTCTGTAAGCCGCTATATTGCATCCGCTTTTTTGGAAGTGAAATATACAAATCTAATGACGGTATCGTAATGAGAACCTAGAAGAACCCTGTATACCAATATTCATAAAAAGCCGATGAAAACCATTAAAATTGTGAGCCGCCAGATTAATGCCAATATTTTTAAAGTAAACTGCACAAATTTAATTACGAGTTCGTAATCAGACAGCTAATTCTAAAAATAAAATTTTGTTTAATTTAAATAAATAAATTTAAAACAAAAACTAGAAGTTCTTCATCTAAAGCATATAAATAAAATACCGTAAAGTCTCGTTTACTACATGTCAGTAGCTTGCAAAGCGAAACAACCAAAGGGTTTAAACATTACATGTTTCTTTAGGATTTGTGTATTTAATATTTTAAATGTGATTATTGTTGATTTATTGTTTTATTTTATTTAATTTGAAATTTTCAATAACTGTATAGATCGTAAATCTCAGTTCTTCCTTGGTGAAATATAAATAAGTCGTTAATTAAATTTATTTGGTGAGATCGCTAGGGTGACTAACGTAAAGGTTTGTCTAGACCGATTATGCAAAATGTTTCTAGCAGGCAATAGTACGGATTGTAAATAGTAAGATCCGTTATACGGAGGGGTGTTTAAATCCTGAACTGGTTGATAAAGATCAATGTATCTTAGAATCAGTTTGTTTACTTCATTCTGAAGCCAAACAAAAATTACGTAACTAAAGTACGTAATGAAGGAATTTATTACAATTGTTTTATAGCTGCTAAACGAAGCAGACCACAGAGTCGTAGAGCCCCCGTATACAATGTTTTTCATAAAAGTGACATATATAAGCGTCCTTTACTGAATTTTTTAATACGAAATAGTGTTTCTTTTTACTGTATTGTACATAAACGAAGTGGCACCTATACACAATCGTTTCTAGCGGTTTTTCTTACATAACTACCTAAATTTTAATTTAAAATTGGTACAATCAAGGAACAGAGCCGAACAACTGGATGTCTCTTTTCATTCTAAATCTTTATAGAAAATATTAGATTTGTTTGTGTTCAAACATGGTTTAATTGTTATTTTATATACTTTTCTTGTAAATTTTGAAGTACACAAATTTAGTCTCCTTAAGTACATAAAATGCGCATATTACAGAATTAAAAAATATCAATCTACAAATTTTGGCGAATTTTTGGATATCACGCTCCTTTTTTGCACTCAGCTATCAAGATACCTGTATCCAGGTAAATTTTCTAAGTACTTGTTCCTGCCATGTATATATAATTGACCTTTCTAAAATACACCATTACCTCCTGTTGACATAGCTAGTTTTTCGGGATGTGGCTCCATTGCATGTTAAATTGTAGTAGACAACAAATATATATAATCTGCAATTTTCACCATAAAGAAATAGATAGCAACCAAATAAATTGCGAACGCACTGCACTAAAAATTATCCAACCAGATTACATTTATTCGTAGAGAACGATGTAGTCGGCTATAAATTTTTTTCAACACTGAAGTAGTAGATCTAAAACTGGAAAAAAGAAACAGGAGTATGGTAACTATTAGTTTTGAAAAATTGCATGAGGGCAGATTATGCAAGGGAAACGATAACTTTTCATGAACACTACGTATATTAGAAGTGAAATATACGCGTGAGCAATAAGCAAAACCTTTCAAAGGTAAAAGCAGAGGTATGCAGCTAAAGCACTTAAATCAAATTGATAAATTGGTATTTACTTATGAAAATTCTTCATAAGGGTTAAAATACTTTAACCTATGATATATAAATAATAAATAACAAGGAACCTCTACTCTTGTGAGATAGCACTTCAATGTTCAAAGTCGTCATAATGATCAAATAGTTAAAGCATTAGTTTAATTAACAATGCAGTATCAAATAAAACTATGGTATCAAAATAATATTTCCCAAATTAAAAGGACTAATTTGAAAGTTGACGGTCACAAAAAATATTACACACTGGACAAGACGCATGTGTTACTCAGATAACTTTGCGCAGTAAAATTCTGAGGCGAATAAAAATTCTAAGTTGCCAAATTTAAAAATTATACAAGTTAATGATAATTGATTTAGGGTAAATCCTTTGTCATGTTCGCCGTTTTTCTGATAAAGTATATTATTTTAAACTCATCCTGTATGATATTTTCTGATAATCTTATTTACTAGATACATTCTTAGGATATCTGAATTATATAAAATAAGTATTATCAAGTGTACGTTCTTAGAACAAGATAAACAGATATTCGTATATGCGAAAGTTTCATTCAAATTAAATAAACTTAGAACACTAGTTACAATCATCCCATAGATAAAAAAAACCGTAACGCCGTATTTACTTTTGTTAAATAAATAGAATTTTTTAAAAGCCTTTTGAACGATATCAAACGTTATTTGGCGCAGTAGGTAGGATACCTTCCAAAATATTAAGACAAAAGTTGCTTGATAATGCGTTTCAATGCTTAATTTGGGATAATCATCAGCAAAGAAACCAACACTTTAAAACGGAACAAGAATCGTCCGAGCACCAGGGAATAGGCACCCAGAGCAGCTCTTTAAAGGATAGCATCGCTAACGAAGCCGACACCACGCAGACGAGTACTTCAAACATAAAGTAAGCAGCTTGCAGGGTAACAACGCCCTGGAAAAATATCGCTGGGTCCAGTTACGAACGCCGATAGAAACGAAAAGAACCGCAACATTATTAATGTAAGCATAAAATTTATTAATAAGTGACACAGTGATAAAGTAGGTTTTGCTTAAATTATAAAACCTTTATTTCGCTTGAAGAATCATCAAATTGTTATAAATGTAAATTAGTTTTTAGCAACTAATAATAGAGATCAGCAACGCCAATATACTACCTAAAAAGGGCAGTCAGTTGGTACATTACTGGTGTTGTTATTAGACATTGCAACCCTTAAAAGGGAATAATATTTTAATAAAAAACTATAACCCCCATTTCAAAGTAAATTTATTTACTACGAAACAATAGAACATTAAAGAAATTAGCTTTAAAATTAGAATTGTGAAATTTAGTTTTAGATACGGTTCATTTAATATTGTCAACTAAAACCTATATCGATAATCAACGATTTAATAGGACAAATTATTCAATTACAAATTAGCCAAAATCAATCAATCGACACAAGCGACAAACAAAATTTAACAATGTCTCGTCCACAAAATTCAGATTTACAAAATTCCTCAATCCTTCTTCCACCTGGATTTCACCTAAGTTTATTAAGCCAAATTGGAGAATATAATGGCGACCCTGCAAGACTCGTTAAATGGATACGTCAAACCGGCATGTCTGTTAAACAATTTTCATCTCATGACTACATAAATCATTTATTATTAGCAACAGCTCTTTCAAAATTAACCAGAGCAGCTGAAGCTATTACGCTTGGGCAAGATATAAAAACATGGGACGAATTAAAGAACAAATTGATAAATAGTTTCAGAGACAATCGTTCCGCAGACTCTTTGCTACAACAACTGACTAACCTATACCAGAAAGATGAAGATACTTTAGGTTATTACGACAAATGCATGAGATCCAGAACATTATTACTAATCATTCTCATGATGTACAAAACTAATAGAAATACTATTAAAATAAAATCAGACGTGTACATTAGTCTTACAAAAATCAATTTCTGACCGGACTAAAAGGAGACCTTAACCGATATTTGCGTTCAAGAAATCCGCATTAAAGATCTGGAAGAAAAGGATATAGAAGATCGAAGATTTCAGGTAGTGCATACATGAATAATGAACGTACCAAAATTCAATAACTTAGGCAAACAAAACCAATCTCATTTACAAACCATCATTCCAATAATAAAATGACATCATATAACCATATGCATATACCAACAAGATCAACGATCAACTACCAATATGCAATAAAACCGCAAACACAGTACTGTCATCGCCCACAGCATACCTAATATTTACTTGCGATACCACCGAAAAAATTTCCATAACAACTTGTTAATACATGCAATAGTCCTAACAATAACAACAGTCCACCTAACGCTTTTAAATCAACAGGAGCAGTTCCTAAGGAAAAACCGACCCCAATGGAAATCTCGACAGTCTTTAAAAGACCTTTAACTCGTAGAAATATATACCAAAATCAAAATTATATTTCACAATCCAATCAGCCGCGAAACTTCGTTTCAACAGAATTATTTCACACAGAAGGTAACGAATTAGAAAATCTACCGGATCATAATTATTACTTCTATTATTTTATACGAACCTAACAATCAAAATACATATACGGACTACGATTATAATCCACAGTTCGAGAAATTGGAAGCAGGAAATATACAAAACATCGAAATTTTATCTGAATAATTCGGAAATTTTCAGTTAGAAGTCTGGAAGGACCAATAACTGTTTTTAGCTATGATAACCCTACATATACATATACATATATCATTATAATGATATATACCGGAATTGCGAGAACACTAATTCTACTTGAATTTATATACAAACACATTCCAAACACCATAACTAGGAGACCTTTTGAAATTATAACTTCACACGGAAGAACATACCACAACAAGGTAGCCACAATACCAATACCACAATTATTTGATGAAGAAGGAACTTCGACGAAAACTACATTGGACATAGAAAACGACCTATTAAAAGAAATGAGAACTAGTATTAATTTTAAAGAGCAACATTTGCGAACAGAGAAAGTCATAGTACCTTTCCTTTTACCAACTAAAACGAATTCACCAACTCATGAAGTAAATACAAATTTTATAGTTCCAATTCCAGCTAGAATCGAAATGAAAGTTAAAATACCTACAACATCATCCAATAGAATAAGAAAATGTACAGATATCAATTATGATGAGGATACATTAATACCAAATGCGCTAGTTAGAGTACATAACGGATCATTTTACACCTCCATTGTCAACACGTCTGCCAATGATAGAAAATTTTCCCAATAGAATTAGAACAAACTGGAAACGTTGAAGAAATCGAATCAAATTTTATCGAGACTAATGATAAGAAATGAAATCAACTATTAAATGAAAATCTAAATAACAATCTCAGAATAGATCACTTGACCGAAGAGAGAAGACTTTACTCACAGGACTGTTATGAATATGAGGATGTTTCTCACCACGCAAGCCTACCACTAACAGCAACCAACAGAATTCGTCACCGTATAATGAGAAAAATGAATGACCCTATATTCACAAAAATTTACCGTTACCCACAAATTCACAGAAAAGAAGTCAAAGAACAAATAGGAAAAATGCTACAACAAGACATCATAGAAGTCAGTGAATCACCTTACAATTTCTCCATTTGGGTAGTTCCAAAAAAACTTGACGTTAGTAATAAACAGAAATGGAGAATGGTTGTTGATTATAAGCGAATTAACGAACAGATAATTGAGGATAAGCACCCGTTACCAAATATTGAAGACATCTTGGACAATTTCGGAAAAACCAACTATTTAAATCCCTAGATTTAGCATCTGGCTTTCATCAAATTGAGATAGAGCCCGAAAATCGGGATAAGATCACCTTCTAAACAGGAGGGCCATTTTCAACTCAAGCGCGTCCCATTTGACATAAAAAACGTTCTCACAGGTTTTCAACGGCTTATTGACAACAAATTACGAGAATTGAGTACTTATCAATGTACGGTATACCTGTATGACGTAATAATATACCCTTCATCACTACAGGAACACATGAGTAGATTAAAAAATGTATTTGAAAGATTTAGATCAGCGAATGTCAAAATTGAACTAGAAAAATGTGAGTTTCTCAAAAAGACCGTTGAATACTTAGGACACAAAGTCACAACTAAGGAAATAAAATCATTTCGAAGGATTCTCGGATATTATCGCAAATTTATTAAAGACTTTTCCAAACTAACGAAACCTCTAACTCAATGTCTCAAAAAGAATAATAAAGTCGTATACAACAAAGAGTTTTCAGAAGCATTCGAAAGATGTAAAGGCATCTTAACTAACGAACCTGTATTGGTCCACCCTGATTTTGAATAACAATTTTAATTAACCACTGACGCAAGAAACATCGCCTAGGAGCAGTGCTCAGTCAAAAGGACAGACCAAGCGCATATGCCAGCCGAACATTAAATGATACCGAACAAATGTACTCCACTATCGAGAAATATTAATTTATTTTTATTTTGAGGGCGATAATTGGAGCGGTCACCCATCCAAGTTACTCACCAGGCAAAACCTTGCTCAACTCTAAAGATTTTTCTCAATAACTCACTTCAATGAATTTTCTGAGAGAAACCAATTAGTTTATGTAATTATAGCATTACAGGCGCAAGAAACGTGGCGAGTTTTAAAAAAATCGTTATAGCCGTTTTCGAAAAAATTGCAAAAAACTTAAAAATCACAAGAATAAGGTGGCACTTCCGTCATTTGATTTTAACAAAATTCCTGCAGGAAAGTGCTAAGGCGAGAGTAAATTTATATATAAAATTTCACTTTTCTATGACGTTTGGTTTTCGAAATATTTTGACAACTACGTACACACACACGCGCGCGTGCGCACACACACACACGTACACCACACACACACACACGCACACGCACGTATACACACAGCCCAATTTCTAAAAACGTGTTTTTCGGACTCAGTGGACCTGAAAATGTATATTTCCGCTAAAAACTGGACATCGAAGATTTTGACGGAAACATGACTTTCTCTATACTATATTTCATATATGTAAGAGAAAGTAAAAAGGAAGAAAGAATTCCAATGTAGACGCTCTTGGTAGAATAAACATCAATCCAGTCATATTAAACGATAGAGTCCTGCATAGTGAACGAAGACAAAGAACTAGATCAACTTCTCGAAGAATTAGAACCTTATCAAATTCAAAGTACCCCTTAAGATCATTTCACCAATTGACTTCGAAAGCATAATCGACGCAGTAATTATTAACTTAGATGCAAACCAAACAAGACAAGAACATAGTGGTTGCACATATCATTCGCGGAAACCTCTGCAAACGCTCAAGAACTAAATTATTTTTGAAAATATCAAAATATCATTCCACGTGACAACACCTGAACATCACGAATCCAATAGTTTATTAGAGAGAACTTATTCCACGCTTTTAGAACACTATAGCGTGTTAAAAGAAACACACCCTCAGGAAACACCAAAAATCCGAATATTATACGCTGTACTAGGCTATAAAAACTCAATTCATTCTTCACTAGGAGAAGTGTTATTTGGACATACAGACTCCAGAAGCACATACGATCTCGATTACACCACCAAATTTTACCAAACCTATGTCACATCCCACAGAGAAAAATTAAAAGACTTATATACCTCTGTTTATTCAAAACAGCAAAAAAAGGAAGAAAAACTCACTAATAACGAAATAAAGAAAGAACTGAACACGATATAACACCAGGAACTACAGTCTACCTAAAATTTCAAACGAAAAGAGATGGAAAACGTCTTCTTAAATTTAATGGACCATATGAAGTTATCGAAATATTCAATCACAATGTTTGTAACATTAAAGATAAACAATCTAACAGAGAACGAAAAGCGCACGTTAATGAATTGCTTTGTATTTTAGAATTATCTACCTCACGTCAATAAGTCTTTCAAAGGATATCAAAATTCAAAATTTATCGGATAACCCCGGACTACACTCCGTAAATCTAGGATCAGCTTAAAAACAATCATCCACGTGTACACTTATTATTCGAAAGAACTATACACCGTTATTAAAGAAATCACCTCCTTAAAACAAAACGTTGAAACCCTCAAACATGATCTTCATATAATGAAAAACCAAATTGAACGCTTTTTGCACCAATTCTGCGTGCTCTATGAAAGCACCCACACCCAAATCCAGAAACCTTCCCAATTACGAATATTCAAATTGTTTAATCACAGAAAACGGCAATCTTGTTCACCAATTATTTATAAAAGATTGAACTAGACGGTCTAGGAAGCATTTTGTTAAATTAATAACAGGAAATTTGGATGCTTCAGATAGCCAACGATACGAAGAAATCATCAAGGATCTATAGGAAGCGTCCAACGAACATGAAAAAATTATGGAAGAACAAGCTTCTTTATTAACAACAACAATCGAGAAATTTGACGAATCAGTCAAAACCTATATTCCAATCAAGAACTCATCTTGAACAAATTGGAGGAAATGCGAACTTATTTGCCAAAAGAATTTGAGGAAATATCAGAAGTCGTAGATACGCAAGGCATAATTAATCAAATCATAATGTTAGAACAATTAGTGTTATCAAAATTAAAAGATCTACAAACGGCTCTAGGATTTTCGGAATCGAACGATTTAGACCGGTGTCGTATCCGAGACAACGATTTGCTCAAAGGGCTACAATTTATAGAGGAAAAGTTATCGCTAGAGGCACGATAAGCCGATATCGACCAATATTTAATTTTGCCTGACATTATCGACAAAACGCAAATTTCTATATACGGAAAGATTATCAAAATAAAAGTTTACCAAATCAAAGAACAATTCACCTTCATCTTTAAGGTACCACTTGTAACAAAAATAAAATACATACGATATAAATTAATTCCTATTCCGATACCTAAAGAAAATCATTTTTACATGATCTTACCCCATTTTAATGAAATCCTATATTCCGAAGAACAAAGCATACCTATATTCAAAGAGCATTGCATTGAAATAAAACAGAGAGAATTTTTCTGTGAAATACAAA
>JAHWXV010908324.1:0-14409 GCA_024586415.1 Phrixothrix hirtus
AATTATCGGGTTAATCAAGCTTATAAGAAACCATACTTGACTAAATAATTCATGTCCGCACTCTCTAATCGGTACAAAGTACCAGAGTTTGAGCGTGACAAGACTTATTATTTCTACAGTGTTTAGCCTCGCGAGTACCGATGAACCACACCTCGCTCCACTGAAGCTTTGCCGGCCGTGGTTAAACACTCTTGAATTCTACCACATGCGTTATTGTCAATTCAGCCTATGACATGACATTTTAAACTCTGATTGTAGGGATAATAAGGATTAAGTGTTTATGTAATTTCATTAATAGGTCGTTTGTTTGTGACTAACAAAACGATAAATATTTTAAAATCGTTAAGCACGTTAGTGTCTAAATTCACCTACTTGAGCAAAATACTTAATTGTCTGATCCTATGCGCACGGACGTGTTTATAGTACATAGATACACACTCAACGGCAAAAACTTCGATTCATATACATATTTTAATTTTCTGCCGGATTATTAGCATAAGTAATATTTATTAAGCGTAGATGAACGGCAATAATTTACACCTTATTAAGATGGCTTGAGTGCACAAGTACCTCAGCTTAAATTATTACATTTGTATGGTAGATGACTATAAATAAAGTGTTATTAGTTGTTATTTCGCAAAGCCAATAGTCCAATTAACCGTAAGTGCACGCTAATTTGGAAAGAGTTTCATCGTAGTAATAAAAATATTTTCGTCATTAATTAATTGATGAATTACCTCGCGATTTATATCTTGCAAACATTGTGGAGCGTTCAAGCTTACGAAATATTACAGTATAAAGTATGCTATCGATATTATTCTGCGTGAAACGCAGCTGTTTCCACTGGTACCGAAAGTAGCAATAGAAACTGGAATCAAAACGGTCACAAAACACAAAAGGAAATTTACTACGTATGTTTGTTACCTGGTATCGAAAAGAAAATATAAAACTCGAAACTTTTGTGGTACCTATAATCGCCCAAATTGTGTCGAACGAACCATATCAATTATATATAAATACAACCAAATGTGCAAACCATAAATGACAGTAAATTTTTTTCAATTGTAATATTTTATATTGTGAAAGTTTGGAATTATTTATTATTATCTAGCTCAAACTTAACCTTAAGGACTTTTACAGTTTTTCTAACTTTAAAATAAAAATAATAAGCGAAACTGCTTTAATATTTTCTATACTCCTATATAAATAGAAAAGGGCAAGGGTGCATGTGTACCCAGCCGTCCTTTGACGATTACTTTCTTTTAAACGATTTTGTCCTGAATAGTCATTAATGTGCTAAATTAGCAGAAATAACTTAACAAATAGCTTGAAAGAACTGTCGAAAAGAATCGGACAGTTATCTTAAAAAGTTTGGATGAGTATATCCGTCTGTCTAGCGCTAAGAAAATAAGGGAAAGACGCTGAGTAATTTCTAACGTACATTAATAACTATATCTTGCATTCATTTTTATTTTTACTTTCTCTAATTTTATATGAATTAGTTTAGAGAAAGTTGCTTTCGATCAAAATTTTCGATTTCCGGTTTTTAGAGGAAATAAGTATTTTCAGGTACCTGATCCCAAAAAACATGTTTTTATAAATTGATCTATTGGAGCACGCGTGTGTGGAATGTCTGTGTGCGCATAGATGTGTACGGTGTGTACGCGCGCGTGCGTGCGTGGGTATGGGGTTGCGGACGTGTATGCATGCTTGGGTGTATATGCGTGTGAGAGAAAGTGTGTGTCTATGCGCGTGCTTGGGTGCGTGCGTACGTAGGTGTTTAATGATGTGTATAGGTGAATGTGTGTGTGTGTATGTGTTTGTGTGGGTGTACGCGCGCGTTTAAGTGTGCGTACTCGAAAACTAAACGTTGTATATATAAGTTTAATTTTTTTGACACGCCGATGAAGAATTTTGCTCCTCTAATCTTGGAATCTTTAAGTTTTTTGCTATTTGCTCAAAAACAGCTCTAACGAGTTTTCTAACTTTCCACTTCATACGCGTATGATGCCCTTTTAAACGAACTAGTTGGTTTGTCTCAAAAAATTTTTGAAGCATGTTATCGAGAAAAACCTTATCAGTTAAGCTGCGTTTCATGGATTCAATCAATTACATGGGTGAGCATTGCCAATATTGTTTCCAAAATAAATGTAATTAATATTTTAATAATTTGTGTGTATTATTTAATACCTAATTACATTTTATTTATACAGAGAGGTCGCATGAAATTGCTCCCCCCCCCCCTCTAATTTTTGATTCAATAGGAATAACGATTTGAAATTTTCAGGATATAGTTTCGACAATAATTCCCAACTTCTATACATAAAAAAGATAATGTGATAATTTTAAGGGGTGGGGGAGGCGTATAAAATTTTAAATAGCAAGAGGAGTTGAATTATATCAAAATTGGTAGATACTGCGAATCTCTAGACAATGGTAAAGTTTTGTAAAAATCGATCACGACAACAGATGTTCAAAATGCACTTCCTGACAGTAAAACAATCTACTTGTTGTTTCCTGGTGCACATTATTAAACGTTTCCACGGGAATATTTCTACGTTTCGTTGTTATTCTTTCACGTAACTCCCTTAGAATTAGTATGATAGTAGCATAAACTTTACTATTTAAATATCCACAAGGAAAGAAATCTAGCGGTCTCAAGTCAGATGATCTCGCAGGACATTCGATTGCACTGCGGCGGCCGATCCAACGCCGTGGAAAATATTGGTCTAAAAGTGTTCGGGCACGATGATAAAAATTTGCAGGAGGTCCATCTTGCTGGTAGTTAGTGTCCATTTCAAATTCAGCTGGATTATCTTCCACTGTTTGGATAATCAAGGACTCAATTAGCGTCTTCAGAATATGTGCATACATTTCGCCTGTAAGATTTCCTTCGAGAAAGAATGGATCAATAACATGGTTTCCTAAAATTCCTGCCCAAACATTTAGTTTATTCGGAAATTGTGAATGGCTCTCTCTAAATACGTGAGGATTCTCATTTGACCAGTATCGTACATTTTGGTTATTTACTATACCAGTTAGGAATAATGAACATTCATCGGTAAAGCAAACGTTTTTGAGATAGTGAGGATATTGTTTCAAACTAGTTGTCATTATGTTACAAAACTTCTCGCGCCGACTGGGGTCGTCTTCAGTCATTTTATTTAGTAGGTTCATTTTATAGGAATGAAAGTTATTTTTTGAACCTTTTTTGACACTAGTACTAGATATACCATATATCTCTGCTACAGATTTTGTTGATTAATAGATGATCAAAATTATCAGCCATGTTTAATTTTATTTAACGCAAACACTCGATTAATATTCGAAATCAGTTTAATGTAATTGGCATAAATAAACAAGAACGCACTTTATCTAATCAAAACTTGTTTTTATATTATCCTCGATTAAGAATTTAATTAATGCGGCACAATATTAACTATGAAATAACGTAACTATGAGTTGTACAATTTTTAAGAAACTTTAGTGTTGTTTAGATATTCGCAGTATCTACCAATTTTTGATATAATTCAACCCCTATTGCTATTTAAAATTTTACACGCCACCCTCATTCCTTAAAATCTAAAAGTTTTACATTATTCTTTTTACATCTAAAAGTTGGCAACTATTGTCTAAACCATATTCTGAAAATTTTAAATCGTTATTCCTATTCAATCAAAGAATAGAGGGGGGTGGGGCAATTTCAGGCCACCTCTCTGTATATATAAATCATTTTTGCTTTAAATTAACTTAAAATTTAATTATAAAAACGTCAGAAACTTTAAATTAAAATTGAACTAAGTAAGAGAAAGCCGTGTCTTGTATCACACCAGATTTTTTTAAAATTAAACTTATTTTTCTCGAATAAACCAGTGAAATTCCTTTTTATTTACTTTACATACGAACTAACAAATATTACTGCAAATATGGTATGATTTAAATGGATTTCTGGAAGGAATTATACTGGGCACCATCACTATCGAGTATTTCACACCTAGCTCGAATTATGGAACCTGCTTTTCTTCGCATACTTCTAATAAGGCGACGGATCGTTTCTGGTAGATTGGTAGTAGCTGGTATTCAGTTTCGAAGCTGTCTCCTAAGTATATCTCAGACATGCTCAATTGGATTCATGTCCAGACTGCGTGCAGAAAGAACCATACGCTGGATTCCCTCTTCATTCGGGTATTCGTTGATGGTAGTTGCAAGGTGTAGTCGGTCGTCGAGTATTACTCTGCATTAATGTCAAATGATCGCTTATAAAATAGCTAAAAGGAATAACATGTTGCACTAAAATATCTTCCATGTATCTACAAACATTCATTGCCCCTTCATTTACCACTACTAACTCTGCGCGTGTTTCATTCATGCCTCCCCACACCATAGCTGAGTCACTGTCAAAATTTAGTTTTGTCCTGGTGTTCGCCATGTCCTTCAATGACCAAATAAAGATCGGAAACAAAACATAGACTTATCTATGTGGAATACTTGAGATCATTCTTTGTTTTCCCACATTGATGTTCTCTGCGGAGTCTGAGACGTTGTACACGATGCTTTCTGGTAAACTCTGGGCCATTTCCCGAAATTTTACCACGTAACCGTAATCCTCTCCAAACCTTCCTCTCACATAATTTTACACCCCTCACCACCCTTAAAAAATTTTTAGTCATAACAGCAATGGTGTCTCTATCACAAAAAAACAGGTAATGAACAAATCGATCACCTTGAGCGTTTATACAACGTTGTTACGACTTACTCTAGTCGAGATATTTACTTCATGCCGGACGGTATATTCCAAGGTTGATTAGGTTCAGATTATGATATTCGTCACCAATTATTTGTTAATTTAAGGTATAATAAATATTCTTATTTTTGACGCTTTATTTTCTGTGTATTCCGTCCTTGTTTTGTTATTTTGGAAAGAGTTTATGAAACTTTATTCTTCTATTAGTCTTTACATATTTTTAATTTCAAGTTTATATTTAGTTTATATGTGTTAGACATTGATAGAGGGCAGGAAAAGCCTGATTTTTAATTTTAAATAAATAAATTTATCTCTTAGTTTTTATTTCTTTCTCTTACCCATATGAAATATAATATAAAGTATCCTTTTCATCCAAAATTTTCGATGTCGCGATTTTAGTGGAAATACACGTTTTGGGGCCCCCTGACTCCGAAAAACATGTTTTTAAAAATTGATCTATCTGTGTGTGTTTGCGTGCGTGCGTGCGTGCGTGAGTGCGTCCGTGCGTGCATGCGTGCGTGCGTGCGTAAGTGCATGCGTAAGTGCGTGTGTAAGTGCGTTCGTGCGTACGTGCGTATGTGTGTGTGTGCGTGCGTGTTATCAGGATATCTCGAAAACAAAAGATCGTAGATAAACAAAATTTTATATTTAAGCTTACATCCATCGTCACACGCGAATGCAACAATTTAATTAAAATTCAATTACCGGAAGTTCCACTTTACTCTTGTAATTTTTGGTTTATCGAGATTTTTTGAAATCGGTTGAAACGATTTTTTTAAATTCTATATTTAGGTTTTGTATTTTCTGCACATGATGTATCTAGAATTTAGTTAAAATCTGATGACCAAAAGTGCCACTTTATTCTTGCGATTTTGAGGTTTTTACGATTTATTGGAAAACGTTTTTAACATTTTTTTTGAAACATGCTACAGTTCTTATGTCTTTGACATCCTTTTCCGGAAACTTAGAGCTTTTCCTGATAAAATTGGTTGAAGCGAGTTATCAGAGACAATCTCTCAAGTTAAGCAGGGTTTTGCGTGTCCAGTAACTTGGATGGGTGTCCGTTACAATTATCGTTTCCAAAATAAACGTAAATAATAATTTAACCATTTGTGAACACCATTTCCATATCTATGTGCGTAAGAGAAAGTCGTGTGTTGTCTCACACCAGATTTTTTTGATGTGTGCTTGAATTGGGTGCGGTGATTTTTTTCCAGTTGACGCGTTTATGCCATTTTTGTTTAATTGAAGCATTTAAATGTTCTATTAATTCAATAGTGCAAAATTTGATGCAAGATGATTGCATTTTAATTCAATTTTGTGGAGCTCATCAATCTTTTTGTTGAATTAACGTTAATAAAAAAGTTTATAAATGGACTCTATTTGTATGTATTAGAATTTTAAATATTCATTGTTTACATAAATCGAAGGTCCCGAAATCTGCGTTGTGGTTCTTTTCCAACGGGAACGATTTACTATCGGCTGGAAAGCACCTTCTTCGGCGAAGTAAATTAAGGCTACCTAACCAATTTAGATCTGTTAATTAATAATGCACGTTTCCAAAGATCGGAACGCGAGAGAATCGTTTAGGTTCACTCTCAACTAAACATGGTGGGAGTATGACCCTTATGTATAAAACTAGATACTACTAGACAAAATTTTATTCATATTCATGTCTAATTCACGACAATTCACTATCTAATTGTGATTCTTAGTAATTAGATAATTAAATGGGCCACTGCAAATAATTAACTTAATATAAAAAGAATAGAATGTTATTTAGAATACGTAACCTGACGGTTTGTCTTGATGAAGTGTTACCATTTTCATTTTGATGAATAATGAACGACAAACCGTTTCCCTACTCAATTTCACTCTTATCAGTATAGCTAGCACGAGTTGTGAAGTTAATTTATTTTAGATAACGAGTTCTATCTAATTTTCTTAATTAGTTGTTTTGGCACGATATGTGCCAGTTTCGCGGTTTAGTTTCGCTCGCTAGATGATACACCTTGATACTTCTAAATCTCCTGCAACGTATTACTATAAATTGACTTTTGAATTACGGTGATTTATCTAGCAGTATCTCCAGCACTAAGAACCATATTATTAAACTAAAAACACTTATTAGATATTTTTAGCAAATACTGTTTGATATTTAAAAACAAAGCAGCAGTAAACAAAACGCAGAAACTTTAATAAGATTTTGAAAATTACTTCAAATTTCATTGTTATAACTGACGATACATAAACCGTGAAAAAATAATGCAAATAATAATAAATGATAATTGTTTAATTATATCTACACTCAGTTACAAAAAAATGGCGCACTTCAATTTTACCACCTTTTTTAGTCATTTTTTTTAATAAAGGCTAGGATTAACGTAAATAGCATTGAGATGGCTGTGACATATCCTGTCACTTTTTTGTATCATAAGTATTGAAATTAATAACCTGAAAAAGGTGTTATTTCAACTTCAGCATTCTTCTTCAGTTTTAATCAAATTTCTTATATACTGGGAACCCATTTTTATTGAGACTTTTTGCAAAAAGGGCTTTTTATTGGTCCTTTGAAGTGAACTAAAGTTAGTTGTATCTGAAAATGCAAATAACTGCCGAAGAGGTGGCAAAAACCGTGGCCTTAGTGGACGATGGCCGAAACGTTCGAAAAGCTGCTCGGACTAAAACCTGAAACAGCAGTTCATAGAGCAATTCATCGATACTGCGCGATCCAAAGGTACGAGAAGCGTCCTAGTTCAAGGCGCCTTAGAACAACATCTGCCAGAGACGATCGATTTTTAATACTCCAAAGTGCCCGAAATCGTCACCAAACAGCTAGGGAACTAGCTCGAAGGCTAAGAGCTGTTCGTGATAGAACTCTCTGTGCTCAGAAAGTGAGATGAAGGTTGAGGGCATATGGTTTGAATGCAAGAAGACCCAACCGAGTACTACGACTCACAAGACAGCGCAAACGAGATAGAGCAGAGTTTGGGGTAATTCATAAGGAATGGGGAAAGAACGATTGCTAACTCGTCTTCTTCTCCGGTGAATCCCGATTTTGTTTGCGATCACCAGATGGACGTCATAAATAATGGAGAAGCCGAGAGGAAAGATTTACTCTAGCCACTGTCGTTGAATACGAAAAGTTTTGGGGAGGCTCTGTGATGGTTTGGGCTAGAATTTCGTTAGAGACCAAAACGGAGCTTTTCATTCGTCAAGAACGGTCTTTAAATGCGAATAGTTACATCAGGGTCATTGTTCAGGATTATGTTGTTCCTTTTGCACCTTTTATTGGACCAAATTTCTTGTTTATGCAAGATAACCCATGACCACATAAGGCAAGGTATGTCAGTCGGTATCTTGAGGAAGTGCGAATTGAGTGTTTACAATGGCCTTGAATGAGTGCGGACATGAATCTCATTGAACATGCCTTGGAGGTATTAGAAAGGCGTGTAGAAGTCCGTACTATAGTCCCAGAGATGCTATAAGAGCTAAGACAATCACTTGTAGAAGAATGAGAAAACATGGACCAAAATGTAATTGCAAATTTAATTCGAAATGTGCCTCGACGTACTAAGGCGCTCGTCAATGATCGTCGAGGTCATATACGTTATTAACATGAAAACAGGATTTATTTGTGGTAAATTCTTGCTCTGCTTTGTGTTATGACTTTTCGTTTTTGTTTTCATTTTGTTGTATTTCTAGCTTTTCTTTATTTTTATACGTTATTAAAATCTTTCCTTCGACAACATTTTTGATTTATTAATTAAATTAGTCAATTAAGTGAAAAAATGTAGTATTCTTGAAATAAAGAAAAAGATAGTGCCAGTTTAATTAGTGCGCCACTTTTTTTGTAACTGAGTGTATTTTATAGTTTAGAAAATGATGCGTTTTAGCAGTAAAAAACCATTCAAAAATATAAAATTGCTGTTGGATCAAATTTTTGCTGTTGAGTGTGTAATATATTTAAGTAAGTAAGTAAGTAATTGTCCGTTATATATTTTTGGAGTAAGTTAAATCATAGTGACGTGTATAACATTATTGAACCTTGGTGGAATACATACGAATTTTTAACCGTGCCATTTAAATGTCATTAAATACCTTAATCCACTACAGTTCCATATTCATGAAATCACCTGTGTAGGTAATGACAATTTATTTTGATTTGTCGTTGTATATTAAAATAGATCATAAAAAATAGTTTGTTTTGTTTCACAAGTTTGACAAAAGAAATGAAAGAAACATATTTAATTACTTAGTATAAAAGTTTTAATTTCTAATTACATTTAATAACAACTAGGGTTAAAGATTAAAATAGTTAAAACTTTATAAAATTAATATCAATTTTGTCTTGAAGGTAGGTACTCCCGAAACATTTTCGAAGCAAATTTAGTTTCACCGGTTTGAAATTGCATTTGTCACTAAATTTAGTAAGTGTGCGTTGGACAGGCTGAAATCTACGAAGCCCTTAACAAATTCTGCGTAGGAAATCCTGTCTCTGCTAAGTCCTAACTACACTGCCCTCACGTTTCTGGATTCTGTTTCCAGCAGATTCAATTACCAGTTTCCTTTCAATTTCGAGAATTATTTGCGGCTCAATTCGCGCCTGTATACATCAAATATACTCAATTACATTGAAACGCGCCATCGCGTGCATGTGCCTATAAAATTCTTTCATGAAATACATTTTCTTGTCTGGTTTTCTAGCGCGAAATATATAGCCAAGTATAAACTTGTTTTGAAAAAAATTTATACAACAGACCGTTTTAATTTCCCTTCCTTATACATTAACTCCGTAAAAATTAGAATCAATTTATCCATAAATTGAACTTCCTACAAAACATCCAAATTTCATTAGGTATATATTGTTTAGTTTTACACAGCCAGAGTAATGAAGTTTATTAAAATTCGATTCTCCTATAATTTATATCAAATTACACTATTTTCTATGATTCAATCATAAAATTGTAACCATAGAGTTATATTATATTGAATTTCTACCATGGTTATTATTATATATGAAAAGCCGAAAATCTTATATATTAACTTCTATGATTATATTAAATGTTTATTATTTATAGGTTTAAAATTATATCCAAAGTGTCAATATTGCCAATTAATTTTATTGAAATTAGGTCTTATAGGGTTTATATTATTATAGGAATTTAAAGTAAAAAGGACAATGTCAAAGCAAATCGGTAACTTTGTTTTTACGTGTACATAAATCAGTTCCTAAATTCAAGTCGATAGCATTGGAAATGAATGTATTTATTTAGGATATATTATAGCAGTCTAGAGAAACATTAAATAGGAAACTAAGGTACGAAAAACCGATTTTATTTTACGACAGTAGGGTTTTATAGCTCATTCTTTTTAGCTGAAAAGATGCGTCGAACATCTAAGCAAATACCTATTTTTAATTTTAATTAGTTCCTATATTTTGGAATGATAAATTTTCAGTAATCAGCTTAAGAATTACTTCTTATTAATTTCTTTTGCAGATAAGCCGCTATTTAATTTAATGAGTATTTCTTAAACAAGTAAAGAAAAATTTTCCGTAAAAGTATTAAATCATTTATAACGAGCAAAAGTACGTAAAATTTATTAGTTTAAAATTTTATAAATGTATAAATCGGCGCTTTTCATTTCTAGAAGGTCAAAAGAAGGATTTTCACATTTTCTACGCGTACAAATCGCAAAGCTGGACGTGATAGCTCCGGCTGTTCTCAATCGCTCTCTGGTGGCTAATGTTGTCTGCGATCAAAAACTCGTCCCAGGCTCAATTTTCTCGTCACTTTGAAACAACTTTCTTTCAATCTTCAATTTCGAAATAATTCTGCTCGCACCGTGTCTCCCTCGACGATTGTGACATACGGTTTAGCTTGTTTTCCAATATGAACTGAGATCCTTTATATGTGTTTTACATTTGTGCCGCATTACAGCTCTTAACTGAAAGAATAAATCAAAGAAAATCATTTACTTAGATCTAAGCTCTTATTTTATTTCCAGATTGGAGAATTTTGATATACGATTTACACTGTGCATTTCTACGGTTATGGGGATTTCGAATATTCCTTATGTAATAATATTTACCAATTTATAATGAAGCTGTTTTTATTCCACAAAACGTTTTATAAAGCATTAACTGAGATTTATTTTACAAATCAAAACTTTAAATATCTTCATAACTCTGAAATTGTATTTAAAATTTATATTCATATATTCTGTTTTAATAAAGGTTTTCTACTTAAAAGAAAATTTAGATTCTTTTGAAAGCAAATCTTACATATTTCGATAAACCTTGTTCAAATTAGACTTTAAAAGTATATATTTGGATTTACTTTTTACATATTTTAATCATTTGCTATCCATTCACGAAATTTAATTACAGTTGACAGACTATTAAGTTTAACATTGAAGCGTTAGCAATAGTAATAAACTTGTTAAAATCTACGATTCTATGTATGTACTAAGATCGGATATATTGTTTACATTTACAATATTATCAGCACTAAAATTCTGTCGAATTATCTCTGCAAATATTTAGAAGCCCCATGTATAATTTAGAGGCAATTAGTTATGATTAATCTGTACACGGTCAAAAGTTTTAAAAACACCTATCCTCAATAAAGACTAAGAACTAATATATATTTCACAAACTTAGTGTGGAGCAATTGTACGTTAGCATACATCGTTGTATATTTAAGTAAACCTTGGACTTATCTTGCAACTTTATGAATGTAAAATAATAATAATAATTTTATTTCCAGAATATTCCAATACAATCCTTATTAATTTCTTAATAATAAAACATTCTTAACAATTTCATAAGGTAATGTATATTGTCATTTATATTCGGAAATAAATAATGAAGGGGATATATTTGTTCACGACGTATAATACTTGTGTGTGAAGTGAGTTATTATGCTTACTATTTTGGTCAACATTAATCATATATATTGTGGTTCTAACATGAAATGTATTTTTGTAAATATCGGTTTGAATCTATCAAATATCCCAGGTAGCACAGTGTGGTCAAAATTACGTCATTTTTAGATATACACAGTTGGTCAGAATGACGTTTAACTCACAAAAATTGACAACCAATTGACACACCCAAAATGACGTCAAACAATAACGTCATTTTTACATTATATGATGATCTTATTTAGACGTCATACGATGACCTTAATATGACGTCATATAATGACCTTATTTTGAAGTCATACAATGACTTTATTTTGACATTATATGATGACCTTAAAATTTGACATCAAATAATGTATTTATTTTGTAATTATGAGTTTTTAGCTGCTAAAAGGTTAAAAATGATTTATGTAATAAAGCCTCCCAACAACTAACATTTCAGACAATTATTTCTTAAATGTTATATAGTAACCGGTCAAATAATTTTTTTAAATAAATGCTTGAAAAATTAGCTGTTAGAAAGTCATTGTAGATACTAATCCTTTTTAACTTTTTCATAAAACCCATAATTATAAAATAAATACATATTTCACCTACAATAAAGAGTACATTTAACATAATGTATTTCTATATTTATATAATAAAAACAATTTTTAAGGTACAAAATCAAATTTAAAAAAATTAGTGTTCGAAAATAGTTTAGACAGCACATCCTAGAAATGTTTTTTCACAATTTCTTAGAATTGCCATTTAATCACAATTAGGATTAAAGTGTTGCCAAAATCTGTTAGTATTTGGGAATAACAAAAAAAAGAACATTTGATTTAATGTATATTGAGATACAAGATACAAGAATGAATAATAAAATAATCTTTGTATATGATTTACAAATAAACAGCGCAAATAAAAAGTATTTTCACAAAAATAAATTGTTATAATTATTACAATTAAGATTTTAAACTGAATAAGTTTTGAATAGTTCAAAAATATTTTATGTACATACGAGCTATAGATAAGCGACAAAGTTCTTTATAAATATAACATATAAATATAAAATTGAACAAAATGCATTATACAAGGTAATTGAAACTTCAAGCAACAAACTTCTAAATGAGATTTATTTTATATAGGAAAGCTAACAACATGGAATATGAATCACCGAAAATACGTGACTAACTATACAGGGTGTTAAAGATGAAAATTTGGAAAATTTCTGTCTAAATATTTCCCACAGGATTAAATATTCTGAAATGAAGTTATACAAGGTGTCCCAATTATCCGTGGACATAGAACTACCACGTATTTGTGGATTAAAAATAAGTCGATTGAACCCAATTTACTTCTATACAAGTGCTTCGTTTGACAGTTGGAGGAAAAAATTGACAAACCATTTTTCCAGTGGTGTTCCACAAGGACAATCGCTACTCTCTTCCCACCATTTTGTTATGTCACTAATTATTAATTTACAAGATAATTCAATGGTTTGAATTACAATTTTAAACCGTATCTAGTTCATTAATTGCAATACATCTACTATTTTCTATTTCTATTAACTTATTTTCACCATTTTAAATAGTATTGTAAATTTTTATTACAGTTGAATTATCTCATGATCTATGCAAACCTAATCCATTTTAACAATAACAGAATGAGCAAATTTAGTCAGTGGTATAACAAAATGTGGAATGTCACCGGAAGAATGAATTTAACTTAATTTTTTCGTTAAAATAAGACTTCAAATTTGATAGATATGTATATACAGGGTGTCCCAATATTCCGTGGACATAGAACTACTACGTATTTTTGGATTAAAAATAAGTCTATTGAACTCAATTTACTTCTATACAAAAGTGCTTCGTTTGTCCGTTAGAGGAAATCAAAGTTTAAAAAAATAAACAAACTTTTAAGATATTTTAAGAACCCATATTCCGATTTCAATGAGATTTGGGGTGCATACGTTTTGCTAGGAGCTTTAACATTTGTATTTCACAAAAAAACCGAAAGTGTTCGAGAAGGTTGAAAACTACCCTCACCCGTACATAAATTCGAGTAGAAATTTTTATAACTTTTACGAGGACCCTGAAATTTTTTCGTGAAAAGTTCCTTTCATTTGCTTCATTTTTTGTCTCTTGTAAAAAAACGTTATCTGGCATCGTTTCTGAAAAAAAATTTTTTTTCCAAAGCTGACCTCCAATTTTTGGATTTCTTGTCCCATCGAGTGTTAAAATGTAGATGGCGTGATTAATTGTTTATGTCAGTACAACAGATTTTTTTTGACAGTTGGTTTGGTGTTGCATGCATATTCTTTTGATGAACAGACTGACATGTTGTTAGTACTTGATTTCTGCGAAGGTAATTATAGGAGAAGTGTTCGCGTGTATCAAGAGAGGTATCCGAATCGACAAATTCCAAATTTCCAGATTTCTGCGAGCATTGAACGTCGACTTCGAGGAATTGAACGCTTGCAACCCTTGAGAGTCAATGCTGGAAAACCGCGGCAAGCCCGAACACCTCTAGTGGAAGAAGCTGTTCTCGATGTCGTCGACGAAAATCCGAGTATCAGCACTCGCAGGGTCAAAAGTGAACAAGAAGTTCGAAAAAGCACTGTCCACCGGATTTTAAAGGAACAACTCCTTCATTCTTTTCATGTTCAGCCCGTCCAGGAGTTGTTGCCCATTGATCATCCCTCACGTTTGAGATTTCTACAAAATGTGTTAGAACGCAGAGCAGCTAATAGG
>JAHWXV010908365.1:0-10277 GCA_024586415.1 Phrixothrix hirtus
TAGCTTCTTACGAAATAGCTGAATTGATTGCTGTTAAATTAAAACCTCACAATTTGGCTGAAGAAATTATATTACCAGCTTGTCGCAAAATTGTAAAAATTATGATTGGTGGATCAGCAGATATTGATATTTGTAAAATACCACTTTCGAATGACACAATTCATCGCAGAATTAAAGATATGTCGCAAAATATTGAGCAAAATACTGCAAAAACTCTTGCAAATTCAAATTTTGCTCTACAAATCAACGAAACAACAGATATTACAGGAAAAGCTCAATTAATTGCATTCGTTAGATTTATTCACGAAAATGATATAATTAATCAATTTTTATGTTGTCTGGAGTTATTTGATTTTACAACTGGCAAACATATTTTTGATGTAATTAGTTCATATTTAGAAGAAATTAAAGTTTCTTGGAAGTCGTGTATTGGCGTTTGTACAGATGGTGCTCCAGCTATGACTGGGCATCTAAAAGGATTTGTAGCACATGTTAAAGAACTGAATGGGGATATATTAGTTACCCATTGTTTTTTGTATCGAGAAGCACTTGTTACAAAATATTTGCCATCAGAATTGAAAATAGTTCTGGAACAATGTGTTAAAATGATTAATTATATAAAATCAAGACCATTACAAAGTCTCTTATTTAGTAAATTATGTCAAGCTATGGAAGCCAAGTACGAATCCTTGTTACTGCATACGGAAGTTAGGTGGTTGTCCAGAGGGAAAGTTTTATATCGTGTGCTGGAATTAAAAGACGAAATGAGAATGTTTTTTGAACAAGATAAAAATTATGATTTTGTTTATTTTTTGGAAGATAAAATATGGTGTACTAAACTGGTTTACTTATCAGATATTTTTGTTATTTTTAATAACATAAATTCAAGTATACAAGGGCCTAATGAAAATATCTTAAACTCAACCGATAAGCTGGTGGAATTCCAAAAACTAATAACTTTATGGAAGAATAAAGCTCAGAAAAGCAATTTAGAAAAGTTTGAGTCAGTCCCAAAAAACTATTATAAAACTATTAAAATAATTGTTATTGACCATTTGACAACATTAGAGGAGAGAATTATTCATTATTTCCCAAAATTAGATATAAAGAAATTTGGTTGGATTCGTAATCCATTTCTCATAACGGATACTTCTGTATTTGACTTAATTTTGAATGAAGAGGAAGAACTCATTTTGCTTTCCAATAATCGGGATTTAATTTTAAAACATTCAGAAGAATCAATTAATTCATTTTGGATTAACATTAGATGCGATTATCCAATGATAGCCAAAAACGCTTTAAACATATTATTACAATTTTCCACATCTTATTTGTGTGAATTCGGATTTTCAGCATTAACCAACATTAAAACTAAAAAAGATCAAGATTGTTAAATGTAGAAGACGATATGAGAGTAGCATTGTCATTTTTACTACCAAATATAAATGAAATTATCAAAAAACACCAAGCTCAAATTTCGCATTAAAAGTATACTTATTATTAACTTTTAATTAATCCCTTAATAAACGTACTGTTATTTTTGTAGTACATATTATTTTATTTCGCACATTTAAAATTATTATCATAAATTATTTTACGCAGTGTGTTATAGGTAAGTAAATAATTTTTAAACTTATTTTTTCTTTGTGTGCCGCCAAATTTTGAAACCATTAAAAGTGTGCCGTAACAAAAAAGGGTTGAGAATCACTGGTCTAACCACTTATTAGAATCTGTAGATGCTGACCCAAGACCGCTCCTAGTTAGTGTTTCATTATTCATTAATACCTCATTATCTCCTTGGAGGCGGTTTGCTCTCAGGGTACCAGTTGTCGATATTTCATCTTTCTTCAAGTGTTGTATTAGCGGTATAGAGTAGAAAAGATAATCATCGCACATGCTCCTAAATGTATGATATTTTGTCTTCTTCAAACCTGTGCATATAACTGCTGACCACAATCCTTACTCAAATTTTAATACCCCATTTTTTGGACTTTTTGGGCAAACACAGTTCTATAGCAGACTTACTCTTCAACGGTAAAATCTGGTCATCTGCTGCTTGGTACTCTTCTAGATCCACCACAGCTAAGAAATTTGCTTGAAAGTGGTTCAAAAAAGCCGGCAGTTTGTTCATATTTGGAGAATCAACCTCCAAATTGTTAGTAAAATGCAAAATTATTAAAATTAGCTTATTTATTAACAGATAGAGAATTAGTAATTAGATTCATTCTAAGACTATCATCACTGCTAGAATAAAGTCGTATTCTTGAATAGCATACTTATATAAAGACATGACAATGTTTACACCAAAAAAAACTTATAATTCCTCCAAAATAAACCTAAAATTCTCATTATTTTTTTGTTGGGTATATAGGTTGCTTTGAAAAACAACGTGTTCCATTATGTTTGTAGTAAATAGTGAAAAAAAATTCTACAAGACTATTTCCTACTATTTTAACCTTTTCCATTGCCACACATGGTGGCAGCGATGCAGGTACGCAATTTTTATTTCTGTTTCCAGAACGAGAATACTTTTGCTGTAATCTGCTTAGAGGGACATTAACTGTCGTCATCACTATTTCAATTTTCAAACACTTCTCACGGCTCTACTGCATCTTCATTTTCAGAGGAATCTCGATTTACTACATTTATTTTTTTAAATTTTCTTCGTCATAACCATCTTCTATGTTTGAATCTTAAGGGATATCAAATACGATGTTCTGTAAAGCATTATATTTACTATATGCATGAGGTCCACTATAATGAATAGCAATAAAAATGAGTGTTGCTAGGTAAGTACTATTGTTTTTTCAGACCTGTTACATCACCAAACAAAGTAATCAATATATATTAGAAAAACAATTTTTGCCTGTTTATTTTAAATCCTATAACATACTTTTAGTCGATCGTGCAGTTCCATGATTGAATTCGTTTAGCACAAAGATATGCGATTTTAATATTACATAATCAAACATCTACAAGCGATTGATAATACATATAGATAGTACACGCCCTCTAGCGGGAACCTCATGCACTTAATAGCCAGAGTACAGCAATCTACAAAAGAGACAGTCAATTCTGTTTCTGATCACTGCAGTGGACATTATGCACGATAGAGTTAATAATAACGGGTGCATTTATTTGATACCATAAAATTCAGAAATTGATTGTTTATTGTCATTCATGTATTAAATAAATAGCTAGAAGATGAATTCATGGTGGTAAGGGCAAGAAGAATTAATCGTATGTATGCCATATTTCAATGAGTCGTCTACCAGCACTTCACTTCATTTAAATTGGCCTATCTTAAGGTTAACAAAAATAGTACTTCACAATCTCAAATATACAGCGCCAAAATGAAAATTACTCATTTCATTATTATAAATGTTTCGCTTTTGCTAGTGCAGAGTTCATATTTTAATTAAAATAAGTTATATTTTGCTTGCTTGTATTACCAAATTATTACATTATGATTAAATAATAAAAAAGTGCTAGATTTTTGACTTCGTAATTTATATACATATTAATACACATTTTACACAATCTGAAAATTTTAGCAAACCTATGGAAAAATGTAGATGAGAATATTAAAAAACTGTTTATAAAGAGGGACTATAATTGATTTTTCAAAAATTTTAACATCTGTTTTCTTCAAATTTTGCAAGGTGATTACTAATCATATACTACATAATTTTTTTCAGAATTTTTACACTATAAATAAGTTTTTGTGCTGTTTAGGTTAACTTTAAGTAAATTCCAGAATACCTCTGTTGATGTGATTTCAGAAAGTTCCTATTTTTTCATAAAATTTACATTTATTTAAAATAGAACAATAGTGTTTATATAACATATTTTTTATCCCGTACCGTTCTCCCATTAATATATTAATAAGACTGATAAATTGGAATATAAAACTGGAAGTAAATTAAATTTTAGTGCAACTACCTCCATAAATTTCTAATACATCATAAACTGAAATTACTAACCAAGTTTATGGATATGTGGGCCATCCGACATTGTAATAAAAAATATAATATATAAAAAAAAGCTGTTTCATAAAAAGCTTGCTGTTTAGGAAGTTAAAAAGTAAAAAAGTTTTAATATGCAGCTAAAGTTTTATGCACATCAATTAACTGAGATATGTTTAACTGACTTCATTGTAAAACTATTATCCATTTAACCAAATTAAGCTTAATACGAGTATGCGGTAAACTTACAAACTTCTTGAACTATTCTAGTATATTTCTATATGTAAATCAAGAATAGGATATCTGTGAAACGCATTTCTGAAATATAATCCCTATCCTACAAATATCCAAGGTTATCCTTAGCTATAGCACGTAAGTTTTAATAGAAAAGAAATCTTAAAAGAGCCAATAGTCCATTAGATAAATTTTTTGTCACGCTAAATATAATTAAGAATCTATAAAAAGGCATTGCACACACTGAAAATCAATAAAATTAATTATAGCGCATGCTATAGAAACTAATTCGATTTGCGCTGAAATTACTTTAGGTTTAGCTTTTCCTAAATCATTTTCCTAACATAACACAGTTTAATTTTCGATCCTATAATATTTTCTTATATAATTTCGTAATTTGTGCCGTTAAGAATACTGTAGCTAGTATTTATATTGTTTCAGCATTTATTGTAGAAGCAATTACAATGAAAGCCCCGAAATATAAATGACAGGTTCATGAATAATTACTTACCTTTTACATTTTAATAAGGTATCCATTTTGAAATCGCTATATGAGAGAGATGGATAATATATCAATAATAAATAAGTCAAATCCAAATTCTACAGTAAATTGACATATAAGAAAATAGTTGTCTTCTGTTATCCTCAAAAATACAAATATTTTAGGTGACAATTAGAATAACATATATCTAAGCTTTAGTGGTGATATATTATTTTCTATTTATAGAATAAATTTAGTATTAGAAATTTTGTTATATTACATGTAAACAACAATACTGCCTTACGTCCTTGGCGAAGTAGCGCTTGAAGCAGTTCAAGGATATTTATCTTTGTTAACCTTGTTTAACCGCTAAATCTTTTTGTTTGGGTTTTATAAATATTTGCTATCAAAAGAATTACAATGCCAATAATCTTACCAATCTTATGAACCTTCTTAATTGTAAATATATAGGTTTATATTGTACTCAATCGATTTAAGTGTTGGCATCCTTCGATCCCAATTTGCCTACCGTATTATTTCTTACCTCCAAAATAAATGTAACTAGGGTCATACTTACAGTAAGGAGGTGAATTCCCGTAAGTCCAGTAAATGCTATTTTATACCAAGATGATACAATAATGTTCACAGCGGATTATACCTACGAGTACTTACACGACGTATTCTGTTAAAACACATAGAATATTGCTCGTTCTACATCTGTCTTTAACTCTTACCTGCAAACGTGCGTCCCAAAACTTTTTGTATTTCTCGCCGTATGTTGCATCGTCGTCATAATTGCCCAAAGGTCGCCCTGAGGAGATATTTTCATAAATAAACTATACTTTACGTAATTGAGAAAAATTTCATTGTATCGCCCCTTTTTCTAATAGTAACTCATATCATTGACGCCTTTTATACCATTTACTTGATAAACTAATTTTCAGATTCGATAAATTTCCTTTTCATCTTCTTTTTCTAATTCTTATACAATTTTAAGTTTCCTCCATTCTGAGTTAGCAAAGAAATCCTGTTGATAATCATCTAGTCACCTGTGTAATGGTTTCAAATATAAATCTAAGATCGTTACTAGCAATCGGATTACTTGCTATCTGTCGGTTTTGATTGTAATCAAGCGTTGTTTTATCCTATTACAATGTGTGCGCATTAATTGCAATTGAAATAGGTTTTCACGACATCTTTTCGGCTTAGGCTGCATTGTGTAAATTGTGCCAACTTCAAATTCAGAGTATTTACATAAAGCATGTGTGCTTTAGCAATACATTTGCTAATAATAATCTTATGTGTACATATTTGTATAATAAATTACTCTAATGCGTTCATTTTTCATATACAGACATAATTTATGAATATAATTGTTTATTTATAATTTATATATTTATAATTAAGAAATTTTCCCAACCTAATAACCAAAACAACAATTTAAAATAAAATTTCTAATTACATTTGCGGCGCATATTCTACGCGTCAATTCAAGTCGCAGTTCAAGTGAAAATTTTGCAGTTTTGCAAACGTCCAAGTCGAAGTTGAAGTGAAAGTGGAAGCGTGCCAACTAGAAATTTGGTTATGAATGACTACAAGCGATACCATATACTTAACACGCAATTTTCAAGCAAGGTGCAAATTGTGCCGACACTGAGTTTGTTGTAAATTCAGCTTTGATAGCTCTCACTTGGGCTAGTTTTCCAAGTAAATAATTGCAAAAATTTATAAACATCAGTTAAAAATATCGTTTTAACTTTTTACTTCGATAATCGACATCATATTTTGAATGTACTATAAAATATTGGAACTTGAAGCGAGCGAATCCCTCTACGGTAACTGTCTCGAATTGGATTTAAGTCGCCCTGTCAATAAACGACTTTCCACTTCGTTTCTCAATTATCACAGGAGCTAGGCAAGATTGGGGTAAATAATATAATGATGGTTGATTGCGCAGCCTTTGAAATAAGAATCTTCTTCCAAAAATTACAACAAGCTACTTTTGTTACATTTACATCGATCGCGAAAGTTGAGCAAGGTTAGTTGTGGTTAAGTATTTGGATGAGTTATTCCACAACCTTTTAATAGTACATATCGAGGCGGAAAGTATCTCATTTCTCTTTCGAGAGAAATGATACTTTCGCTGAGGTTTGTATACTATTTTATTCACAATAATTCAAAATACCCTTCACAAGTTGACATTATCCATAAAATTAATGGCAAGCATTCACTAATTTTTTGACACTTGCTGTCATTGATAGCAAGTGTGGGTATAATACACGTAGTAAATCTAAAATAACAATAGTTACCATGGATTTATCAGGTGGAAATTAAGCAGTTTCCAACCGGTTGGAAAGTAAATCGGTAAACAATTGCTCACTTTCGAACCTTTAAAAGGTTAGAAAATAGCACGTTACTATATGATTGTGAATAAATAATAAACTTGTATAAAAAAACCTAAAATGCTATTTTTATTACAGTTATAACCATCCTAAATGTCAAGTAAATTTGGGCACGGTGAGTATTTGGATGGATAACCGCATAATCTTTATACATATCCAATGAAAGTTTTTTATTTTCTTAATGACGCATATAGAATAAAAAGTCATACCTGTTTAATGATATTTAATGTGTTTAAATAAGGGTCTTGTTAGTAAATTGCATTTGTTGTCAGCCGAGTGAAGACCGTTCTCTCGCGCTGACGTCCTTCAGTCGTCAAACGTGATATACATTTTAAAGTAGTACTCAGTCTTTGAGGATTTATTGTACGAGGATCGTCTAGAAAGTAACGAACTTTTGCACATCACACGAAGCGCCGATCCTCCATCACCGCGATTGAATGTGTGCCAGGCAGCTCTGGTCCTCGTCTCAGTAAGAGCCGAGTTTCGTTGCGGCGAGGCGACGCTTGTGTGTTTTGCGATCATGCAAAATGGGTATGCTAATAGAAAGTCCCGCCAAATGAGAAGTGAAAAAATAAACTCAGCGACCTATATTGAAAGTCTGAAATGCCTTCGGCGCGCCATTCAAAACAAAAGGCGCAAAATGCTGTTGTCAAAGGTGGTTTTGATCCACGACAATACTCGACCTCGCACCAGTGCACAAAAACAAGAATAACTTCAAAGACTTAGGTAGTAAATCTTCGGGTATTGTCCTTATAGCCCTAACCTGCACCAAATGATTTCTATTTGTTTCCGAAATTGAAGGAATTTTTAGGCGGATAACAGTTTGACAACGATGAAAATCTCAAAGAAGCAGTATCTTCATGGTTCCGATCTTTCGCGGCTGAAGAATATAACATCGCTATCGAAAAACTGGTTACACGATACAACAAGTGCCTTTACAGATACGGCGATTACATCGAAAAATAGATTAAGGTGCTGTGATGTTGTAAATAAAGTTTCGTGATGGTATCTTTTGTTTTTTCTTAGTAATAGCAAAACGTTCTTTACGTTCTGGACGAACCATAAACATTCTATCAACCAAATAGGTACGGTATTCCATCAATCGAGATTGTGTTGTAGTTGAAAAATTAAGTTAAAGTGGTGCTAATTAATTCTAATTGTCCTACCGAGTCTGATTTATGGTAGGTATTCCAATTCAGGAAATTATGCACAGATGTATCTAGTCAATTTTTCTTATAAATTAGTTTTCTGGATATAGATTTTTTTTCTTAAAATTTACAGATTCATTATCAGTTCATTTTACATTTTTCAAAAATCTCACCTATCAGTTTTCTTTTGCATTTTTTCTAAGCCATGTATATTATTTTACTTTTACTAGTTTTTTTAATTTTATAATTAAATTTTATAAGGTAGTTGTAGTAGCCTAAATACCAACAAATATCATTAGATTATTATATTATTCAAATATAAAATTGTAAGTTACTATAGTGGAATAGATTCGCAAGATATTAGGTATTGATTAAGTTGTTTCGCATAAATATTGATTCTAAATAAATGTTTGCAAAACTTTTCGTTTATAGTTAATTTATATAAATACGAAAAACAATACTAGTAATTTATTTTAATTTTTTAAATGCATTACGTAATAATCAAAGTTAGCATTTGAATTTGTTGCTTTTACCGTTTATTCTAATTATGAAATTTGAGGTCTTGAGAATATTCCGTTGGTGTTGATAACGTATAATTATATAAAATGTGAATTAGGATAAATCGTAGAAAAGGTAAAATTAAGTCTAGACTTATAGCAAACGATAAATCGAATGAAATTGTAAATAATTAGGCTTAAAACACATTTATTTGTCTAAAATTTATCAAACAGGATATCTATTGCAGTAAGCCACTCGTATGTTTACTTTAATAGAGTGTAGAATTTGCTAATTTATGGATTATGTTTATTCACCGATATTCCTCTATTTACTGAATACGTTTTCAAATAATATGTTCTAATTGTTTATTTTTATTAGGTGTTTGTAATTTTTGAATAAATGGATTTTCTTATAAATGTGAGAAAATTAAGGACGCCTTTCAACATTAGTAAGCAGAAAAATTCTATTTAAACGTTACTCATCACTTTTTAAAGGAATATAAATTATGTAAGGCTAGCTTTATGAGTTTAGGTTGATTATGAATTTATCATTGTGTCATAACTTATAAAAACAGAAATATTTTTAATAAGGTGAATAAAATACTGAATAAAGGGGAAATTGTATATAACCAAAACCACTCACAATCAGTATATGTCCTATATTTATTATAGTATTTAAAAGGCAAATATACTTTAAACGAATTATATTCTCTAAATATAACGCAAGGAAAGTCATTGTAGTAGCAAAAAATTCATTATTGCCATCTCTATTTTAAAAGTACTTCATGTCTGTTGACTTTGGGTCATCATTTTAACTTTAAACTAGATGTGATAATTAAAATGTATTTCGTAATAGGTTGCCAATGTGGGTGTTGCTATATATTCACAACAAAGAAGAAACAGCCACGTAATTCCATTGGGAATCCTTAAATGATATTGAAAAGTTTTATGCTTGTAGGTGGAAGTATATTTATTATGGTATTACGCACACTCAATTACATAAATATTGATTCTTTCCCCACAATGAAGACATTATTAGTTCTATGATAGCTATATTTAATTTACAAAGCTTATTGTTAGGGTGAACCGTTTACAGTAATATACACAACAGTCGGAAATATTTCTTAGATATATATATCGCCTAATTAATATTATTATGGAACAAATTTTCACTACTATTAATCGCTAAATTTTCTGCTGCAAAGTAAGTAAATAGTAGGATTTTTCCCAAATCTCATGAAAAGGTTGATTAAAATAAATATAAAGCTTGTATGGGCGTTTAATACTATGCAGACTACATGTTGAGTATGTTTAACCCAAATTGTATCTTTATTCATAATTTTCGATTGTTTATAGATTAATTATAAATTTTTCAAATTCTAACATTTATTAGCTTCAATATGTAAATCCTGCAACGCCCTTTTTGCTATTAATCCATTTATACAAAGATTAAATGTCAAACGTTTTTCAATCATACCAAATACGATTTGAATACCATACTAATTACCGGATTACTGGTCTATATATATATATATATATATATATATATA
>JAHWXV010908419.1:0-17329 GCA_024586415.1 Phrixothrix hirtus
CTATGTAAAATAAGAATAATAAACTGATTGAATGATGAATGACTGAATAATTTATTAAGTGGGCACGTGCCCTTGTGCCCTTTAGAACGAGCCGCCACTGCACATTTAATATGTCGTTATTCTGAGCGTCTTGGTGAGAAGTTGCACTGACTTTGGTAGTTCTGGTATCTTATATTCATCTGATATATTTAGAAACAAATGTTCTTCATTACATGTAAATAATTGTCTCATAGGTCGAATAGAATGCTTAATTTAATCAAGGAAATAAAAAACATGATTTTGAAAGAAAATGTGCAAATTTGTTGCAAAATTTTTAATTTTTTCATACATTAACAATATGAAAATTTATGTTTAGTTAAAACAATTTAGTTGATTGGTGAATGACATAAATAAGCTTTAAAATGAGCAATTGTAGATCTGTGTAGGTACATTAGAATAGTTTTAATCATGCATGCAAATTTGAATAATGCTGTTTCGAGAAAAACACGTTTAAAATTTCATATGCATAAAAATGCTAATAATTTACAACTTACGCACATATACGACTAATCAGCTATTCCTGCTTCATACAGTAGCAGAAATTTGTTGTTGCTAGTGAGCCATCTGAGCCAGTCTTATATAATAGAAGTATGTATATTTACCAATGTATATGTATGTATATACATTTTCTGTCCGATTACCTGTAATATATAATTTGAAGTGTTAGTGCATAAATAACAAAAATTTTGATTAGTTTCAAGGAACTATTCTGAAAAGCAGGTATAAGTGTACCACATTGTAAAATATCTGCATATTTTAGTAGGTATCATAGACTTAAAAGATATATTCATAAGGGTAAATATTTATGTTTCTGACAATACACAAATATTAAGTAATTGCCAGTTTTCTAGAGACAGTTCTCATAATATTATGATTTATATTGGGATACAATACTTTATAGTATACAAATTTCAATGTACATACCTTGTGACTGCAGCTGGCTTAATTATGGAGCATTCTTAAGTTGATTTCCTATGAAGAAATTAAATAATTCAATTTTTAAGCCTATTTTGTAAACAGTGGAATCTAATTATTCCTATGAAGTAAGTTTTTTTTGATTTCAACATCTTTTTTAATTATTATATCAAGTTTGTCTCATAAGTCTTATCCTATATGTGAACGTCAAATAAACGGTGAATTTAGGCCTACGGCTTTGAAACTTAATTTTTAAATGTACCTGCATTTGCCCCAACTGTGTCTACAATGTGCGCACCTGCTGAAGGACTAATGAGTTAATTGGTTTGATTTTTATAGGAATCTGTAAATTAGAATTTATTTGTTAGGAAGTGTGGCGATCTAGTATTTTCTTACTTGAATTAATATTTTTGGCAAAGTTTCATAGTTGCTTAGATAAATAAGTTTAGAGATGGGAATATATTATTTCTAATTAACTTAATTGCCAATTGCAATTTGAATTTTATTAATTGACTTGGTGAGACTATCTTCTGCCATCTAAAAATCAGTAATTCAGTGCATCATGAGGAAGCTGCTCAACCAACAATTTCTGGGATTCTGAGAGTAATTACAAGTGATACTAATAAGGAATGCCAAAACAAAGTCATAATATTTTTTTTATTATGCTAATTAGCACATAAAAGTCACATCAAGCACATTGTTACCATGTGATGCCTGTTAGCTATTGTACTAAAATGTGTATTCTTGACATTTAGTTTGATGTTTGTCATATTTTTAAAGTTTCAAGATTAAGTTTGATTAATTTTTTGTTAAATAATGGAATTTAAACACGTCACAAATGCCATAATATTGTGTAAATATACAAGGTGTGTTCCAAAAGTCATGAAACATTGTTTACCAAGCTCCTATTGGTCACAGCGCCACCTAATCAGTTTGGTTAGATGGGAGGAAACCTCAGATTCACATCGCATCCAAGGTCAATCTTCTCTGAGCATTGGTGGAGTCAGAATAGCTGATTTAGTGTATCTCTGTTTTGAGACCACATTATGACGTGCCATGACGGATACTTTTGAATAACGCTGGGCCATCAAATTCTGCACAACACTCGGCAAAAAATCTGCCAAAACTCTTAAATTGCTTAAGCAGGCAAGATGAATCGTCAGAGTGACGAATGGTATACCTCGCTTTTTGACGCCAAGGGTGTGATCCACAAAGAGTTTTTACCTTAAAGACAGATCGTTAATACTGCCTACTATGTGGATGTTCTGGAAAAATTAAGTAAAAGGGTCATCCACGTGTGAAAGGACATTGCCGCTACTTGACTTCTGTATCATGACAATGCACCTAGCCACACGTCTCTGTGCATCCATGTGTTTCTGGCAAAGCACAAGGTGACAATGCTGCCACAGCCCCTCTACAGTCCTGACCTAGCTCCAGCCGACTTCTTTTTGTTCCCGAGAGTCAAACCACACTCATGCATGTCATGTTATGGTCTTAAAACAGAGGTGCACTAAATAAGCTATCCTGATTCCACTGATGGTCCAAGATGACCGACCTTGGGTTCACTGTGAAGTTAAGGTTTCCCCTTATCTAATCAAACTGGTTATGTGGTGCTACAACCAATGTGGCAAAAAAGTATATTTCATGTCTTTTGGACACACTTTGTAGTCTGATTTTTTGTATCCTTAGATGAGAATTAAGAGTAAATTAGTTTAAAATAAAAGATTGGATGTATTGGATTTATAAGTTATATTTACATTAGCATTGTGTCGTTTTGTCAAAAACTGTTGGACTCAAAAATTGAAGTCAATGTAAAATGTTTAATAAAAGTTGGCAAATGTACTACCAAAACATATTGTAAATTCAACAGGGTTTATAAGGATAATTGTATATCTCTAGCACATGTTTTTGAATGGCACGGGAAGTTTATTGCTGTCCGAAAAACAGTTGAAGACAATGAAAAGTCAGGATGCCAATGTCAGTAACAAATGACAGAAATACTAAAAAGGGAAAATGTTAGAAAGATCAGATATTTGAGCTTAAGAATGATTGATGAGATATTAAATATCAATAGGGAAGTTGACATGAAACTATAATAATTTAAATTTATCAAGTCCGCTAAAATTGTTCCTAAGAATCTTATATTGGCTAAGTACTCCTGAGTTTCAGACTGCTGATATTTTGGCTAGCATTAAGTGACACCTGTCTTTCTTTAATTCTGTTATTAAGTATGATGTAATGTACATCATCTAGTATGACCTTAAAACTTAACGAGACTCCATCCAGTAGAACATTCTCAACTGTTCCAAAGTAAAAAAATCCTGAATGAGCAAATCAAGGTTTAAAGCAATGTTTACCATATTTTCTTCGACTTTAGGAGTGTTCTGTTAGTTGACTGACTTCCTGAAGATAGAGTTTCAAAATAGAATTGAGGGAACGAGTCCAAAAGAAGAGACCTGAGTTGTGAACTAATGAATGGATGTTGTACATAAATGCATTAGATATTTTGAAAGGGATGTCTTGTAGTTACATCTTATTTAATATGAATTTGTAATCAAGGCAGTCTCATTATTTAACTGTTATACTTCATACATTAGGAATAGTGTACATATTAGAGAATCGCTAAATGAACATACTACTTAATTTCTTAATGAAAATCTTGATCAAACCCTACACATTTTGTATGAAACTTTTTTGTATCTCCAATAATAAAGAAAATGGTGGTCAAAATATAATGAATAGTTCTGTAGTTTATTATTGATACGTAAATCTAGTTAGTTAAAGGTGTTATTCAGTATTAAATTACCTTTTGTTAATAATATCAGGGTTTGTATTTCTTCAAATACCAATTAGAATAATTCTTATGAGACAGGTGCCATAAATTCTCAGCCTGATAGGCTTATACAGGTTTACGCATATTCAAACTTCATTGTGATAGTTGCACATGTCCAAGCCTACACCATATACAGGGTATTTCAGATAATATGACATTCCTTTTAAGGGATGAAAGTAGACCCTACAGACACCCTAATAAGCATAAAATTAAAGTAATACGAATACAAAAAAGTCCTTTTTTTTGTAATTATGTACGAGCTGCCTATGGTTGCATTCAGACTAAAACTGTTAGATCATTCATAAAATTATAACTGACATACCCAACAGTATCAATTTACAGCAGCACATTTTTACAGCTCTAGCAAGCACATTGCAATTTGTTTACTGCAACAAATAACAGGATAAGGTGATTGCCCTTTCACACAATTGAAAGAATTTAGAAATAATGTATACAATTGTTTTAACAATTTTGAAGAAGTTATTTATTAATAACTGATAATAATAATAATAGTTTAGTCATGCATCATACTAAGAAAATGTGTTTAAATGTAGACAACTTAGGCAATTATTTATTGACATTTTTTAATTTTATACCTAAATATCGATTTTCATTTCTGAAATTGTGTGACATCATCCTACACTTAAAATAAAAATATTTTAAACACTGACACGTTTTAGATTTTTCTAGTTGGTTTTGTAACAATATAAAGCGGAATGGCACAATAATTTGCCCAATTCGACTTAGAATAATGAAACATTGTTTTATATGTTGTTTCTAAAGCAATTTTAAAAAGGTGATACTAGAGGAATAATGTAATAGGTGATACCTTTAAAACAATCTTATTGATCAGACTTATGTAATTAATTACTTTGTTTTAAAACTTTCAAAACAGTTGTTCCTAACATTTTCTTTGGATACATAATTAATTATCTAAATGCCCAATTAAATTGTCTTAAAAATTACAATTACAATTACAAATTCTTTTAGTATCATTTTTGTGAAATTGCCTGCAATTATTTATTTACTAAGAAACACTTACTCGATTATATTTGTATATTTGAAAGCATGTGCATAGTAGACTCATCATTATTTAAAAAAAGGAATTTTTAGTATTTGTATTGCTTCTAATTTTATGCTTATTGGGGTGTATAGGACCTGCTTTCACCCCTAAAAAAGAATATGATATTATCTGAAACACCCTGTATATTATGGCTTGGAGAGTAGAAGTTTTTAGTAAATTGTCGAACAACATGACTAGCGCATGAAAATGTCTCAACTAAGAAAAATTGAGTACCAGAGTACCACACGGTGATTACATTTTTAACATAAGAAGGGCATATGCCTAATCAAATTAAACAATGTTTAGATGGAGTTTATGATGATTTATCTCCTTCATATTCCAAATAGTAAGCAAAATGTTTCCATTCGGGGCAAGAATCACTTGAAGATGATGAGTACCCCAGTTGGCCAATTAAAATGATTACACTTCAAATATTTCAATTATTGAAGATCTAGTATTAGAAGATCACCATTTGAAAGTGATTAGCAGTGATGTCCAATATTTCTGAATTAAGTATTTGCTGAATTTTTCATGATCATTTGGGTATGAATAAGGTTAGTGCAAGATGGGTGCCGTGTCTTCTCTCTGTCACTGTTGGGTTGAAAGTGCATGCTCATTTGTAAATATGTGTGGAGATGACCCAAAACTGATGTTGAAGTTCATGGTCACAGGAGATAAAACAATGGTTTTGTTTCATGATCCTCTATCCAAAAGCGAATCGATGGAATGGCAGCAACTCGATGAAACTCATTCCAGAAAGGCAAAAAATGTTCAATCAACAGCACATATTATGCATCTTTGTTGCATAAATTAAGGGACAATATTTGTGCAAAACGTCGAGGAAATTTAACAAAAGGTGTTCGATTATTGTACAAGAATGCACCTGTCCATACTGTTACTGTAGTTTATTTAAGTAACATCCAGTGATGAGTCAGGAACCACAGTGGTAGAATGTGTGAGAACAAGACAACCGCAACGTCTCTCTCGAATGAATGTGTTAATGTATATAACCACATGTATAATTTGCTTCAATAAACCATTTATAGTAATTGCATTAATCTTGTGTGTTTATAAATCATTGGACATATTTATACATATCATTTGATGACAAGAATATATAGGTAAAGTTCTACTCAAAGGTAACGAAAATTTGTAGGTTAAAAAGAAGCCTTGTTTGCAGTAAAGTAAAAAATGATCGCTGATGGTGCTTATTGGATCAATGGAAAGTTTTAATCCAAAAAATGACAACTGTGTTCTATATCGAGAGTAATTGAAGGAATTTTTTTTAACAAATAATATTGGTTCTCCTGCGGAACAAGATAATGATAAACATATTGCAGCCCTGTTAAGTCTTATTGGAATGGAAACGTATAAAACTTTAAGAGATCTTTGCACACCAGTAAAGCTTAAAGATAAAACTAAGACACAAAATTAGACAAACTGTTAGTTAGCATTAAGTAAAGAAGCAGCAATGATGTCAGAGAGCAAAGAAGTACATTTTTTGAAGAAGAAGGCATTAGCACCACATACAAAGATCAACCCAATCCATAATAAATCTAATAAATGGAAATGTTCAACTTGTCGGAAGTTCCATACTGGTAAATATACAAATTACAAAATATACTTGTAATCGAACTGGACATTTAGCTAAGGTATGCAAACTTAATGTAACTAAGTACAATACTGTAGATGTTGAAACAAATGTAGCTGAAATATATAATATTCATTTTTTTAATGATGAACCTCTTGGTATCGATATTTTCATAAATGAAAATAAAATAGCTTTTTAAATTGACTCATAAGCAGCTATATCAGTTTTAAATTATAACACTTATAAAAAATATCTAGATAAGGTAAAATTATTAGATTCAAATCTTGTTCTAAAAAGCTTCTCAGGTTGTAAAATCAAACCGGCAGGTATTATTAAAGTAAAAGTTAGATTTAATAACATCACTTGTGAAAATTTTACTTTTCAGATATTAAAAATGATGCAACAGTCACAAAACCTATTAGGTAGAGACCTTTTAGAAAAATTTGAGTTTAAATTAACATAAATATTTTATCAATAAAAACAAATACTGAAGATGTATTTACAAATTCTTTGGGTTGCTACAAGTTTAAGGAATTAATTTACCACAAATAAATAATATCTATGAAGAACACATTTTTTAGAACATATTTTGAAATTCAGCATACTTATACAAAACTTAACTGTTATCAAAATAAACTTGGTTTGATCTAATTCGGTTTATTAATTTCTGAAATACAAATATATTCTGTAATTATATTTGTATGCTTAGTGTCATTCTAAGAAGGGAGGAAATGTAGTGTATTTAAGTAACATCCAGTGACAAGTCAGGAACCAGTGTTAGAATGTGTGAGAATGAGACGGATGCAATGTTTCTCTCTTTCAGTGATTGTGCTAATGTATATAACCACTTGTATAATTTGTTTCAATAAACCATGTATAGTAATTGCATTAATCTTGTATATTTATAAATCATTGGACATATCTATACATATCAGTTACCATTTCACAAGCTGCCATCCATAAATATGACTTTCAAGAACTGGAACATCCTCAATATAGTCCGGTCATAGCTTCTAATTATTATTATTTATTTTCTAATTTAAAAAATCACCTTAGGGCACATCGTTTTCAGTACCATAGTGAGGTGCAAGCAGCTGTAATAGAACATTTTGAGGAAAAAAGTAGATTATTTTTACAAGGGTATAGAATTATTAATTGATCATTGTAATAAATGGATTGCAGTTAGGGAGAGATTGTATTGAAAAATAAAAATTGTTATGTTTTACTAAGTTTATTTTTTCTATATCAGGCCGAGAATTTATGGCTGTTGCGTCATATTTCTAAACTTATATGTAAAACATTAATAAAAGGTATTTTTATTATCATAGAAGACAATTATGTTATCATTGAAGTAATTTAGAAAGGTTTTTTTTTAAAATTCATAAGAATTAATATGACAGTATGGCAATAACTCTCAAAATGTTTCATGCGCTCTTGTTTATAAATGGGGTTTTATGCGAATTAACAATGGTATAAGTGAATGGTTTTCATTAGTGACAATTGTCCATTTGTTGATCTGAAATTATTTTAAACTATAGCTACATACCATTTATTTACAAATCCATTCTGTGTAAAGTATTTCATTAACATATTTTAATTGTAGAATGTCTCAAAAACTATAAGTTTTTGCAATTAAAAAACATTAAACTATTAGTTTCTATTTTGAAAATAATTTTCCTCAAAAATTTTAACAGCTGGGGATATAAAATAAATGCAGAAAAATTTGCCAATAAAGTTGTTCGCTGTTATGAAAACATTAAAAATGAAGATAAAGAATCTCACATTTTAATTTTATTATGCAAGATAGTGAAAGTACCAAATGTTCTGAAGTAAGTAGAATATCAATGATGTATTCATAAATAATATATATATACATTTAGTTCCCAGAAATATCAAGACTGGTTAAAAGACATACCGAATGTGCTATGTCAAGAAAAAATTTCCATTGATGTTATTGATGCATTATCATTTCTATCTAGACAAAATATACACATATTTCTAAATGCATTGGAATTGCAGTTACCAACAATTTTAGGTAACTATGATAATATAAATTTTCAAGTTTTATTATTTTTCTTCTTTTAGATAATCTACCAAAGCTCAAAATCGTCAATAATAATAATAACCTATATCCACCACATCAAAAAATTATTTGTATGTTTCATCTTATTCCTTATGCAAAAGAAAATTCTAGGGAAATTTTTCAAAAATTTGTTATGCAAAATGAAGGTCACATTTTTACCAATAATGATCTAGAAAATCAACACCCTTGAAACCAAAAGTAATTCAATTCTATCAATATCTGCTAGACAGTTATTTATAGCATTGTATTGAAAATGTGTTCCTTTTTATGGATTCAAAAACCTCTCAAGTAGATTTTTCGTATATTGATTTTGTTTAATATATAAAACTGTCTTAAACTTTAGCTTAGTTTTTGGTAGCAGATAATGGATAAGTATTATATGATTTTTTCAAATGAAAATTAGGGCTGTGGATTCACAATTGGAAGTAAGTTTTTGTTATTGAAGCCAGAATTGATAGTGATAATTCTACATCTCATTTCCATATTTATATAAATTATAAAACTATCAAATTAATTATTTTTATATAAAGATATAGTGAAACCATTAATCGGTTTTCCACTTGTGCAAATTTCCGGTTAATCTGAACAAAACTATCATGAAATAAAAGTAGATTTATGTGTAGAAACCCATTAATTTGATATAATTTTGTTTTCTTCGTGGTTGTTAGAAAACTGTAAGAGAAGTTAAATTATCTAATTTCAAACAGAAAAATCAAGTCACCTATAATAAAACATGACAGGTTAAAAATGACTTCTCATATCAGGGTAATAAAATAAACTATGATAAGTTAAAAACCTCTTCCTTGAATTTGATAAACATTCCTTTCAAATTTTCCTATACTTCTCATAAAAATATCATAATTCCTTAATTTTCTGTTAGTTACATTTTCTATACCAATAACTTTTTTGCTGCAGTTGACCAATTTAATTTCGATAAATTGAAGTTTATATTAAACCAATATTTAAAAATGCAAAACAGTATTGATTCATCCTTTACTTAAACATTTTCTTAATGTTGTTATTTGGATTTGCTATTCAATAGTGACATTAACTAATCTGTTTAATTTATTTTTTCCCAGTAAAGTTGGCATTGAGCAAATGAATGTTATAATGGATATAAGTTAAATTTTAAGAATTAATTACTAGTTTTAAATTTCATTATCCTAATTTTTGTTTAATACCCAGTATTATAGGACTTCTAAATGAAAATGAATACATAAAATATTCTCGAAAAATAGACATAATTGAGGAAGTTAAAGTAGGTGTAAAAAATTACATTGTAAGAAATTTTGAAAGTGTTTGTATTATTAATACATTCACTAGATATGGCTCTATATAAAATTTCCCTTTGTATAAGTTCCCAAGAAAGTGTGCCACCTAACCTTTTCATAGCCTTTGGACAAACTGACAAATACTGCAAAAAGATCAACTAAAAAGCAATTACAGACGGGTTGTTATAAACAAAAAAATTTGCACCTTGCATAGAGTATGTGGGAATATGAACACACCTTGTACAGTTTGAAGTACTAGGTAAAGAAATTCTGTTTATTAGTACACTAGCATTTGAATAACAACATCTTGCTTGCCATGCTTAAAGGTATATTAAATTGTGTGTTCCATTTATATTTTTAATCATTTGTTTTTATTTTATGTTTTTAAAACTTCTTGCAATTCTTTAACATTTTTGAAATTCAATACAATTATGGATTCAGTTTGTTTATTTAAAGTAATGGTAATTGCAGATATAAAATGTTTTCAATAGTTTGTTTCTTACTTTAGTTTTACAAATAGCAAAGAAATTTCTAAACAGAATTTAGTTTATATTTCTATTTTGTAACAATTTATTGAAATTAGTTTGGATTGTTTAATTCATTATGCATAATTTTCATTAAAAATGTCTTGGGTGATCTCATAATTATAGTAATTGTAAATTAATTTTAATTTGGTCTCTGAAATTCTAATTCATAAAAACTTTCTGTTTTGTATGTACATTAAGATCGAAACATAAATCTAATCCAAAGTAGCATGTGCTAAACCAACATAATGACTAGGCTTTTCCTAGGTTAAAACTGCCTAGCCATAACTAGATTAGATAATTTAAAAAGAATATGAATATATATTTACCTTAAGCATATTGTAGTTTTACATAAAATATTGTAACAAAACTAGTTAATTGTTATAAAATTTTTATTTATATTCACTAACATTAGAATAATGGGGCGTCATTTAGGACATAATTAATTTTCATGATATATACAAATATATAGAAAAGTTCAAAATATATAAAAAAATTTATCATATACGCAAACTATCTTAACGATATACAGGGTTACTGGTAATTGAATACATTCCTTTGGGGATCTGATAATACAAGAGGTAAGTAGTAAATTTAACTTAACATGCATTATATAAAATCCAGTCGGTTTTGAGATATTTTGATTTTCATTTTTTTTAAAAAGGTAGTTCTTAATGCCTTAAATTGTAATTTTCAAAAAATGTACCTTAAATTTGTGGAACTTTTTTGCTGCAATACTTGTTTAAACACTATAATCTTCCATTTGAAATCAAAAATATCCAAATGTATTATAAACTCATGCAAATTTCAAAGAAAATCTTTTAAAAATGTTACTTTTCAAAATTAGGAGTAAATATTTTTTTAGTTATTTAAACAAAAATATTAACGGAGCTTACGTAAATACTATTTTAAAGACTTCTTATAATAGCTATCAAACAAGGTATAAATATCAGAACCAACCTTTTGTAGTTACAAAACAAAAACAATAAAAATGAAGCAGGCAGCAACATTTCGCATAAAACGTGCTATTGCTTCTATGCATTTTGGTTAAAGCAGGTGGATAAACAATAAACATGACAGTCTACTGTCATTTTGATTATAGAAGTAGTGTTTGACAGCTTTTTCTTCGCTTCAAATATTGTATTAGATATTAAGTTTGTTGTTAAATATTTTTATTGTCATTGTTTTTGTTGAAGTTAATAAGTTTTTTGTTATTTTTTTGTGTTTTCGTTATTTTGTTGTGATATGGCTACGTACAGCAATGCAGAATATGCTGACATCTTGTTTGTCTACGGATATTGCAATGGAAATGCTGCTGAAGCTCATCTGGAATATGAATGCTGTTTTCCTAACTGCCATATACCAAATGTTCGTGTATTCAGTATGACCTATAAAAATATCGCGGAAACTGGTTCAGTGATATGTTAACGAGATGACGCCAGTGCTTCTCCCATATATCAACCAGATGATGAGGAAGAAATACTGAGGCATTTTGAAGAGAATCCAAGCACTTCAACTACCAAAGTCACAAGGCAAACTGGTGAATCACAAGGGAAAGTTTGGTCTACTATACGTGAAGCTGGATGCCATCCTTACCATTATATCCTTATCCAAGGCTTACAGGAGGGTGATCCTGTAAGGGGAGTAGAATTCTCTCGCTACATTTTAAATTTAGATGCTGAAGATAGAAATTTTCTGACCAACATCTTATGGACGGACGAATCTAAATTTAATCGGGAGGGCATAACACAACATATTCTTATTATGATCAGAGAAGCATTACAAAGAGTCAAATGAAAAGTCATTTGTTTACTCAGTACAGGTAAAATAACTATTAAAATGTTTTCATTGCAATTTTATTGTATTATAAAAAAAAAGGGCCTCGTATATGACTTCACACTGGAGAGAAATCTTTTAAATGTTGTGTGTAATAATCATTGCAGTACAAAAGCTCTTCGATAATCCATTTGCGTACTTATGCTGGTAAAAAACCTTTCAAGTGTATTTATTGTAAATATAGTAGCACATCAAGTAGTTTGAAATCACATATATGTACGTACTCATACTAGAAAATAACATCCTTTTAAATGTTCTCATTGTGAGAACAACAGTATCGAAAAGAAATACTTTGAAAGGGCTTCTGTCCATCTATAGTTAAGATAAATCTTTCAAATGTTTTCTATTATGACTATAATATTCATGAAAAGATATATTGAGGCATCATTTACCTATTCCTATAAGAAAAAACTTTTGAAATGTACGTTGGATGATTATGATAGTACTAGTATAAGAGTGCTTTAAAATTCATGTAAATCATGTAAAAAAACTTTTTTCATCTACTTAAACAGAAGAAGGCCGACTTCCAAATCCTTTTCCAATTCTCTAAAAAGAAAACGTGTACTCATCAAAAGTGCTGGTAAATTTATGATGTCACTTTTTATTTGAAATTGAAATGTTGCCACTTTTCTGAAAAATACTACAACCAAATAAAATGAATATATGAATTGAAATTTCATTGTTAAATTAAATAAACTAAAAGCAATTAAATTACTAATGTTTAAACTAAAAAACTCTTATGTGAGACAACACATGTCTTTCTCTTATCTATAGAGATATGCAAATGGTGTCCAAAAATGATTAAATTATTATTTAAGTTCAGTAAAAGGGCATTAAAGGCATTACAACCATAGTAAGTTAAAATATAACTGTTTTCGAGAAAATCACAAGAATAAAGGTATTCGATTTTAGCTAAATTCTTGCCGTCTAGGTACGGAAGATAAGAAACTTAAATATAAAATTTCATTTTTATATTATGTTTAGTGTTTGAGATATGTTGTTCACAATGAATACTTTAAGTACTTCTGGTTACTCAATTTTCGAAAATTTATTAGAGAAACTCCTCAACTCTAATAAAATGGAATGAAGTAGCTAAGAAATGTACTAGATTTAAAAAACTCGTTAGAGCCGATTTCAAAAAAATAGTGCAAAATGATAATTCAGAAAATATCTAAAAATGACAAAGTGGAACTACTGGTTATTCGGTGTTAAACAAAATCTTGATTTGGCATACAAAGGTAGTTATGACCACAAACAAATTTTCAGTTAGCTAGAACTTTTAGTTTCATAGTTAGTTTATTTACAATTAATGGTGAAGGTACTTCCGGTTGTTTGATTTACAGAAAAGTTTCTGAGAAACAGTGTAAATTATATGAAAGGTCATTAAATGGTTAAGAAATACAATAACTGTTAAAAAACCATTGTGGCCAATTTGAGAAAATCGTGAATAACGAAAAATTCAGAAAATATCTAAAAATAACAGAAATAAAGTTGTACTTGCAGTTATTCAATTTTAACCAAATTCTTGATTTAGCATACAAAGGTAGTTTGGATCTCAAATATAAATTTTCATTTATTGTTTAGTTTCATGGTTATTTTATTCTTAGATAAAAATATTTCTGGTTAATCGTTTTACGGAAAATTTTTTGAGAAACCATCTTAATTATATGAAAGGATATTAAGAAATTCAATAAATTTAGAAAAAGTCAGAGCGGATTTCGAGAAAATCATGGAAAACCAAAAAATGACAGGACTAGAGTGGCACTTCTGGTTATCTGATTTTAGTGAAGTTGTTGCGGTGGATACAAACTTAAATGTAAAATTTTGTATATACAATTTTTCGTTTTGAAGATCTAAAATTTTGGACGATAACAATATGCTATATTTCTTATAGATAAGAGAAAGTAAAAACTAACAATTAACTTGTCATTCTTTTTTTCTAAATTTATCTTTAAGTCAATAATACTGTAATGAAATTAGTTAATTGTTTAAAAGTCTCTATTTATATTAGGATTATATATTTACATTTAAATATTTATTTCACAGTACGCTAAGAATAAACGTTTATATTTCTATTTATGTATAACAGCTGCTTAACAAGACAAGATTCTTTAGAAAACTAAAACTAAGGGATTTAGTGAGCTATTTATATTGAAACAAGAAATTATAGAACATTAAGGAATAATCAAGAATAAAATTATTCATAATGTTGATGTAATAAATTGCAATTCCATGACTCATTACTGATCTTGGATTTATTTAGATAGATATCAGTTGCAATATGAGTCATGTGATTACATCATTTATTTCAATTCCAAGAAACCTTTGTGTTCCATGAAATGTTCTAGAATGTTTTATAAAATAATTGTTGTTTCTAATTTTGTTATAGTGTCCCCTCCTTGGACTGCTACTTCCCATTACAGTGACCTAGGTCTTTGCTTTTGCAATGGTCCTATTTTTGTTTGCTAATGTCGGAATCTGCACTTTGATGCATACTTTTAGCACCACTTCTTGAAAAATGGCAGTCCACAGATTTCATTGGCGGTGGAGTTCCTCTTTGATTCCAACTACATACTAGAATCTTGATACCAGTGTTTCGAAACACTACTTCCAACATATGCACTACATGCCATTTAAGCTGATCTAGACTGCAGCCCAGCTTTGGTATGACTAACTTTCTACCGGCACCGGCACAAATTTGTTTCCTTAGATCTCATAATGCATTCCACAAGTCTTCATAACATTACTTTTGCTGGGATAATGATTTTGTCACAATTTAGTAAATACTATACATACTTTGGCGGTGATGGTGTAGTAGGTGATATATCTTTCCAATTTCTGGCTCTTGTTGTTGTATTTCCTCTATGCTATCATACCTCTTTAAACTCAACTGCGATGCCATGGGACATTCGGACGTCTTTAGCTACACAATGGCCTAGATGGTACTCCTCTGGTACATCGAACAGATTTCTCTATTCCTCAGTGGTAACCCCAAATCAGCAAAGCATTTGTGAGGTCTTGAATAGGTTGACAAATTTGGTAAATATCTGTTTGCTGTTCTTGATTCCTAGTCTTTCTAATTCAACATGATTTGCCATTTGTTCACATTCTTACTGTTCCGATTCATGTGAACCACTTTGGGTTTTTGTCTGGGCAATTGCAGATCAGTTTGCCCATTATTTTTTTAATGCGTTTTAGCTAAAGTGTTAATCAGAAAACTATATTAACTAAGAACATATTAGTAGTATATTGACACATATTTAAACTTAACTCATTGAATATTATTTGATTTTAAGAAACATTACTCTTAAACTACAACTAACATTTTAAACAAAGCTTTCTACCACTGGGCCTTTGGTTTTTTAAAACAACTTAGGTTCGACGAGGCATGGTATCGATCAGTGCTTTACACTCATCTGGAGCAAATGAGTCCTAAATCTCTTGAAGTCTGTGCTTCAAATCATTGGATATTTGAGCAGGATGTTCTTTAAGCTTCTTTTTCATTCTGTTCCACAACATTTCGGTAAGTGATAGATCCGAGTTACTAGAGACCCAGGACAATCTTTCTAGGTTATTTTCAGTCATCCATTCTTGCAGTGTGGCATGGAGAAACGTCTTGTTGAAAAACTCATTTCTTACTATCTAACTCTAAATATTCCATTGTAGGCAAAAGATGCTGTGCCAGAATTTCAATGTATGTTTTTGCATTAATTATACCATCTGCAAAATACAGTCTACCCACACTGGAGGAAGACATGCTGCCCTAATCCATAATAGAGGCAGGGAATTTAACTTGAGTTCATAAACGATCGGTATCGTAAGCTTCTGATTTTGTTCTTATTACTCACCTATGGATACCTCGAAACGTGATTCATTAGATCAAACTACTGTGTCCCATTGTTCCAAAGACCATTTTTCGTTAGGTCTAGCCTAAGCTTTATGTTTTTTTATTTGTTTACCAATTAATAGTAGTTTCTGTTTTGCCTAATGTGATGAGAAAAGTTTTGTTAAAGGGTATTAATGCTAATCCAAAAATATGTTTGCCTTATAAAAATTATAACCTATATATTTCAATGCATATAGTAAAGTGTATTATGAATAATTTTTTTCGATGTTTTCATTGTAGAGGGTAGTGAGAGCTGTGGAACTAACACGCTGATTTTTCTTAAACAAACGTCTCAAAATTCTTAATTTGGCAGCCATTATGGCAGAACTTCTCTTGAAAGGTCGCTTTGCAGCAATCAGGCATGTTTGTCAGTGATATCTAATCATGTCTTGTACAATATAATGTGATAATCCTAACTTTTTATCAATTTTGTAACCAGAATTAGCCTGTACTAATAAATTTATGATAACTGCGCAAATCTTCAGACAACATTTTGTAAGCCCCTCGGCATTTTTGTACAAACTATAAAACTGATTACTTTCATTTATTTTCCCTGACTATCTAGATTATCTGAGTATCAAAAAATTCTCTGTGGCCATGATAAGTAGAAAGTATTAATAGTTTTACAAGCCCTTGTTATACAATACTTAAAACTCATTTTATCTTAACTTTAAGAGCTGTTCAAATTGTGAAAACATAAAAGTAGATCAACAAGTGTGTAAAATTTAAACGACTAAAAGGTAAAATAAAAAATGCACACCTTTTTTTAATGTCTATAAAAATTCATAAAGTATTACTAAAAGTAAGCAAAAAATCACAATGCACCGATGTGCAATAGGGCTTGTATGTGAACTGTAATTGATGACTTCATTTTTTTACATGAGTATATTAACATTATTAGTGTTTAAAGGTCTTATGGTCAGTGTTTGACTGCCTTGATAAATTCATGTTTAGATGGCTATAATTTTTGAATTTCATGTCATTTTCTGATAATTAGGCTTAGTATCAGGAAAATGTTCGTGAACATCTTGAACATGTGATTCAATTAGTGATTTACTTCTTTCTGGTTTCTGGCAACTACAAAATTTGGATTCATAAAGATGTTAGGATTTATAGCTTTTGTGATAATTCTGATAGTTGTAGTTTGTAAAGTAAAAGGAGTACAAATAAGTCTCTGCCGTTTTTAATAAAAATTGGGCATTTATTGTGAAAGAACAGTACCTAATGTTTTATTCAAAGTATTGTCCATCGCTAGCCACTACTGTTTCCCATCTTTCTGGCAGCAAAC
>JAHWXV010908464.1:0-14445 GCA_024586415.1 Phrixothrix hirtus
ATAATAATGCATCTAGCTTTAAAAAAATTGTTAGATGTAATACCTTAAGGCTTTTTTTTACAACTAGCTACAAGGTTTTAATATTATATGTAATAGAACTTTATTTAAAAAGACAAAAATATAGTGTGTATCTTAGAGTTTTAATAAAACTGTACCTTTTAATGAAGTTATTGTTAGAAAGTCAAACTTGTTATTACTGTTGTAAGTTTTCTTTTAAGTAGATATTGAAGATTAAAATTTAAACCCATGGATTTTTCATCTTTTATCAGATTAAAAATTCTGAAATTGTCCCTTTTAATCTACCTACCATAAGAAAATTCTTTACAGTTCAAATAAAACGTTTTAAATAATTACAGTAGAAATGTGCAAGTTTAAATAAATATATGCTATTAGGAAAGTAAATGCCCTGCAATATGATACATTAAGTCAAGAGCGGTCACACTAATCGACTGTATCGCTTTCAACCGTTAATTTGTCATGAATTTAAATTTTAGGACACGTTTAGGTAGTATTTCGTCCTGAAATATCAAGAAGTTGAGTTTCTACGACCATTTCATAGAAAAAACGAATTCTCTGACCATATAATAAATTTTTTCGATCCAAATTCATTGAAACTGCCAAAAAAGGAAAAGCGAACTTATATATATATATATATATATATATATATATATATATATAGACATACATACATACATACAACATAACTGATGTTTACATATTATAAAATCTTTTATCAAATTGATATCATTTATATTATCCTAAAACTGTTCATAGTCAACATTATTGTAATATTAGTTTTCCGGTAATTATTAAAAATAAAAATTGCCGTATATAGGCAAACGCTCGTTTTTAATTTAACAGTACATTAACTATCATTTCTTATAAATAACTATCGGTAATTTTCTACATACCATGGTGTTAATTAAACCCCCAAATGTTGAAATAATGGCAGAATTATATCAACATAGAAACTTACAATTCGGCATTGCAGAAATGACAAACCTTTCTCTAGTCTAATTTTCCAAGTATACAGCGTCCACACAGAAATTAATACCTTTATCACATGTCTAAAAAGTAATACTGCATATATAATGAATCCAAAAGAAGAAATGTTTTATATTATCGGACCCGAGTAAGTCTGTTGGCTACTGATTTCCAATTATTAAATTACTTCCACGGTGTATTGGGTAACTATTTCAAATAAATCTGTCAGGAACGGACCAAGGAAGTTAATATATAGCCATCAATGCCAGTTAAGAAACCACCGCTGAGCTGAAATAAGCAAAATGTTATACTGATTTTGACCCCGGTCATAGAAATGAAAATACCTATTGGAGGTATGTAGTGTTCTCGGTGCACTTTCGTTTTTGTTTAAAAAGCGACAACCCAAAAATTGGAACATGGAAGACCGTTGGGTAGAGATATGCACCCTAATGTGTAACGACGTTTAGTGTTGCTTTGGTTCGAATGATGTTAATTTTTCACACATATCTGCACTTTTTTAAGGGTACGGTAAATTGTTACAATTATATAGAACAAATTATTCGCCCTTATGTGTCTGATCCACATAATTTCTCGTAATATAGTTGTATTTTTGACAGTACCACTCGTGTTCAAATTACAATAAATGGATCAGAAAATTTACAAATATCCCACATTCAACTACCTGCTACTTCTCCTCTTCTTAATACCAACGAATATGCATGGGACAAGCTACAAAGTTGGTACAATTAATGTGGATCTAATCCAAGAGATATTCCAGAAGTACATAATGCCCTATGTTAAATCAATATGATTATATTAAAAATGTCTGAACATTGTTGGAGTATTATTTCTGTAAACGGCAACTATACATGTTATTAAGGCCAAAAGGTGAATGTAGTTCGTCAAACTTGCATATCTAGTAAATATCCTTTTTTTGCGTAATTATGAATTATCGTTTCTTGTAAGTTAAAATTTAATATCCGATTTACTAGTTAAACCTGTCTTTTAATAAAACAATTATAAACTGCTTGTATATTCCATGATTTCAGTGTATTTATATACACATTTCGCTGTTCATTTTAGAAAAGCTTAGATCAAAGTAAAGTAGGAAACAATTCCTTTCTCTAAATTGGAAGCGTCACCGGCTCTTAAAGATAAAGGGACTCAAAATTTTTTGACATCGAATAAATTTTGATAATTTCAATGAATACGCTACCTGATCAATAAAATTGTTTGGAACAGACCTTATCAAGACCATTTGTACGTATAATTAATAGACTCAAGACCTAGTTTCCCAAAATGTTTAACATGAAGCAAGTAAATTTAAAATATCTAAAATATAGTACTTCAACGAGAAGCTTAACATAAATCACAGTCCAACACTTTTAAACTTTTAAATTTACTTATTTCCTGTTACACATTTAAAATATGTACCCTGATGATGGTCTTATAATTTAGTGACCGAAACATATGTAGGTTTAATGAAATATACACAATAAACATTTTGGGAAACTAGGTTTTTAGTCTTTTAGTTATACTGAATTAATTGTTTCTCATTTACAATTTGCAGAAAAGCTTCTAAAAATAAGATGTTCAATAAATTCAACAATTAGTCTACAGAATGTATGATTAAAATTATTTAGTTTTGGATTCAAAGTGGAAGTTTACTCCAACACACAAACTTGGAGTTTTCTATTTATTTGAATATTTCTTTTGATATTAACAACCATCACTATGAGTCACTTTAAATCTGCACGGCACATCTACGATGCCGCTTTGCAGTTATTTTTCATCTATATCTTAAGTAAATTGGCACAAATCTGTAAATTTGAGTAGAAACAAAATCAGCACTGGATTCAATGAGAAGGTGCACAGCCCGGAAATGAAAAAATGCTATTTTCATTTGTAACAGGTTCAGGTGTTCAAATATAATCCATCACCCTTATCTATGAGCTACTAAGTGTATATCTATAAATAGTTGAGTGTGAGTTGAACCTCTATTATTCTACACAAATTGATAGAAGCAGCATTTGCTACATGCAAAAATAGAATAACAGTGGCTACTTGCGTGTTTCAAATTTGGCTTAATAAAGATGCTAAAACAGAGTAAATTCACCTAGTACTACAGTCAGAACTCAATAAAAACTACTAAAAATAATTTATTGTGCCGTACTTTACATTATTCTTTTGTAAACTTTTATCCAATAGATACGTACAAAAATGTATTGTTTGGAAATTTTTTGAATAATTTACTTCCACTATTTCATAGTTAACACTGACTAGCTTTATTATTTTAAATGTGTAATTGCAGTGTAGGTACTACGTACACTTACCGCTTAAACGACTTAGATATGAGAAAAAGGGATATTCAAAGAATTGTATATGCAAAGACAACAGCTGCAGTTTATGTTGCCTAACTATCAGGAGATATATACACTTCATATTTAAAATAACGTATAACCTAATATTGGATATATAGTAAGTGTAGATTCATATGTATGTATATATTGCAGCACACAAAATGTTAAAGTATCATCCCAGAGTTCAATAAGTATTTTTATTTTGATAATATTTCCATTAATAGTATCATCTGTAATTAACAACACTAATATTTAAGAGGCATTTCGAATTACTTATGCTTACATTAACAAATAATATGCATAAGCTCGAGTTATTCCTTATTTAAAGGTTCCTCTCTCTCTTGGTTACCTTTTAGTTCACAGCTTGCTAATTGATTAAACTTTCACATCGTAGTTACATAGCGGTTTTTAATATATCCTTATTGCTTATGTTTATTAAAGCTATATAAATAATAGTGAATCCATAAAAATTGCATAAGATTTTTTTTGTTATGTATAATAGAGTCTTGTGCCAATTGTTTACATCAAAACTGAATTTCAAAAATGTACAGTAATTAAAAAGCAATTTTAATAGGCAGTTGTATTAAAGAATATACTTACCCTCGATTTCTACAGAATTTCATTAACTGGTTTGTTTAAGTAAGCAATTTATATTGATCCACAAACTCGTAAAATTTAAGATTGAACACAATATTTCGCCTATCCTTAAGAAACTGCTTCACGTATTAATGGCATTTTAATTAATTGTAAAGTAAAGGGCGCACTGTTCATATATCTAGCTTACTGTAATTGCGATTTTGTTGTTTCTCAATCTTAACTGACGTTATTCAAGATTTAGGTTTAAAAGATATTTCCAGTTTCGTTTATGCTCAGTGACATAGAAATTGCAGCACCAAGAAGAGGTGGGAATTTCTGGATGAAATTTGATAGGAATATTCATCCATGTTATAGTATTAAATGTTCAAAATTTCGAAGGAAAATCTTTATTAGTTAAACAAAATGTATGGTGCGACCTCTCTAATCCTCTCTAACTTACACATTCATTTACACCCCGAGGCATTGATTGAATAAGGTGGTTTATCTTGGTTTTGGGTATTGACTCCCATACAAATTGCACCTCATGTCTTAAGGCCTCCAAAGTCAAAGGAGGACGCTGGATATTTCGCAACGTTTTACTCATTATGTTGGAATCTCTGGATGAAATTTGGTAGGAATATTCATCTATGCTATAGTATTAAATGATCAAAATTTGGAAGGAAAATTTTTATTAGTTAAAGAAAATGTGTGGTGCGACCTCTTTAACCCTCTCTAACTCACACATTCATTTACACCACGATGCATTGATTGAATAAGGTGGTTTATCTCAGTTTGGGATATTGCCTCCCATACAAGTTGCACCTCATGTCTTAAGGCCTCCAAAGTCAAAGGAGGACACTGGATATTTCGCAACGTTTTACCCATTATGTCCCATAATGTTCAATGGGAGAAAGATCTGGAGATCTTGGAGGCAAGCGCAAACGATGAATTTGGGCCTGCTTAAAGAAGTTAAAGGAAAACCTTACTACATGTGGACGTGCATTATGTTGCTGTAATAATGGTTCTTCGAACTCTTCGAGCAGTATGGCAGCAAATGTATTCCAGGCAACTCCGCAATACACCTTTGTGATGTCGTATTGCCTCTAATGAACACCAAGGGAGATCTGCTGCCACATACAATCGCACCGCAAACCATAACACCCACACTGCTGTGTACGTTTCTCTCAACTGTAAATCGAAGATTCCCTCGTTCAACCCGCCTTCTTCTGACTCTCACACGACCGTCGTGCATTCCTAAACAAAATCTAGATTCATGCCTAAAGATTCCAATGAGATCGTTCATTGCACCATTGTTGGCAATGTTCTGCAGTCAAAGGAAGCAAAAGTTGCGGACGCTATGGTGTTAACCCAAAACTTTGGATTCAACGATAAACTATTCTAAATGTTACAAGGCGACCTTATTTACCAAACCATTGGCCTCCAACTGCAAGGGTAGGGGAAAATCGTTTTCTAAAAGCCAGTTGCCTTAAACGACGATCTTGGCGCTCATTCGCTCTTCTTGAAGCCCCAGTTCCCCTTCTACGATGTTCCTAGCCATCTTCAAACCATACACGACACTCGTATTACAGTAGACCGATTTTGATTTACACAGTTAGCAATTTCCCCAAATGGAAAACCAGCTGCACGCAAACCAATAATTCGACCTCTGTCAAATTCGCCTAAGTGACGGTAATATCCTTGTTGCCGTACTCTACGCATCATCAAACAAACAAAACACGTTAACAAAAGAACAACAACGAAAACAATGTTGAGTTACAATGGAAAATAAGAACAAATCGTACGAAAAATACAGACCGAAAAAGTTAGCAAAAAATTATAACAACTGCCAAATGTGACGTTAGCAGATTGCCACTTTATCTCAAAAGCTAATCGATTATTACTTAATGTGAACCCAATAGATCTATCAACTTTGATTAAGAAATTTCTACTGCGTTTTGGTGTTGCAATTTTATGTCAGTGAGTATAATTATTTTCGAAAATTTAATTACTATTTAGTATTCATTCTTTTACCAGAAATTATGATTACTTTATATTATAACATAAATATATGAATTACAATACCATTCCAGATATTCTCTGGCAAATTTATTCAACACATCTTAAGCGCTAAGATCTAGTTCGGTAGTTTAGTGAATAACGAATTTTTGATCTTGAATTTCTACGCCAAAATTAATGATAATTAGAATCATCTACTGCTCCACGTTTGTAAGTATAAGGAATCTTCAAAATCTTAGTGATCCTATTTGAAGTTAATATGATTCTCAAACAGCGGTGGAGAACTAACTCAATATAAAACGTAAAACGCAAATGAATTCGATTATAATAACAAGCGAAATCTAGTCTCTTCAGGGTAAACCATGCTAATTATGTATTGCTTAAGTACTGGTTTTTATTAAGGAATAGCATACTAAAACAAATTCTGCTACACAAATACAGCGTTATTCTAATACGAAAGTGCAGAAGTGCAGTTTATTCACCAAATATATTACTTGCTGGGAAGAACAAATACGGTGAAGTAAGCTTCAATTGTTAAAAAAGATCAAAACCAGATAGATTGTACTAATATCAGAAAACTGTCAGCAAACCGCGTTGCGGTTTGCCATTAGATAATTATGTAGGACCCCTCAATATCTGTAGATTTTAGATATTTCCACCAAAAAATACTATTTCTTCATATAACATTTTATCTGCAAAAGATTTGGATAATGTAGAAGTTAAAGCAGTAAATGTCTAAATGTGGTTTTTCAAAATTGTTGGACTACAATTGGCGGAAAAACGCGGACATGGTAACAGATAAAACAAAATAAAAACCTAAATTATATTTAGCTTGATTCCTGGATACTTTTGTATCTAGTGCTGCCTTCCCAGATAATAAACACAAACTTCAGTCCCATATGGGTAACCGTTTTATTATTGGGCAAGCTTACAATAATTACAAAACGAATTATGTGGAATAAAATTTTTAAGCCGGTGCGGTCTTTGTACGCTACTGTATATAAGACGGGCACTAGTTGAACTATAAGCTTCGAATTATATTTATAGATAGCATCAAACGACTGTATTTTAATAGAGTTACAAGATAAATAGGGTGCTGCCTATATTTCTTTGGGCACCCTAACACTATTGACAGTGAGATTGAATGAATTTTTTTTAAACGATATGTTATATTGAGGCAGACGCGATTACAACCGCATTTGCGATTGCTAGTGCTACTGGTGTATTACATAAATTTTCATTAATTGTCACAAGAGCTGCATAATGAAATTGAAATCATGAATTTGCATTGAACATGAAAATGAACATTTATCTGTCCTAAATTTAACTGTAACTAGGTGCATGGTGCATTATTTATGCCAGCACGGTAAACTTTTATGAATTCGTGAATGCGAATTTTCCTAACATCCATCCAAGTTTAAATTTTTAGAAATTAGTTAAACTGTTATAAATATACCCAAACAATTTTATCAAGTAGGTAGCAACATTTTTATAGGATTGTTCAATGTGAATAACATGTCCAATATGTACTGACGCTTAAATATCTCGGATATGTAAAAGTAGCGCATTTAAAGTCATTTAAGACACAAAGCCTCGAATAGACGTCATTCTTCTGTATCTTTTCCATAGCCCAATTCCAAAATTAAATTAACAATAAGTCTTTCTCTACCCGTAAAACGCCGTGGCAGTTTTTATGGAGGCATCCTTGGACACATGATCCTAGTATCTCCGCCAAAACTTTTCATACGTTTAGATTGCCAAACAGGTCGGTTAATTCTCTTTGAACTATCAAATGAGGCGTAGCTTCCTGATCTGGTAGATATACCCGTCAGTGCTTAGCATTTCTCAAATAGTTACTTCTTCTGTTTATATATCACATTGTTCTACTTCCAAAATGTTGGAGGTTTAGGTGCTGCAAAAGCATGTGGTGGAGGTACTGGACTGGAAGGTAAACTGGGACAAATGATGTTTTTATTTTTTCTGGAAAATCCAAATGTTAAAATGCAACAAAATTAGCAGTCCGTCATATATTCCATTTGCTCAAGTTACAACACAAATGGCTTTGCCGTACTCTTGCCATTTAAACAGAACACCCTGCATCGCAAGCTTTAGGAGTCCGATATTGTCAAACATGACAGAAACTATTCGGGTTGTTTATATACTTCTAAGATATTCTTGATAGAAAACGCGAAGATTACCACATAATAACCTAAGATAATCTAAATAATCCTCCTGTACCTTCTTCCATACTGGCATAATCGTATAATTACGAATTTCGGAAGTATGATTGAATTATAAGCAATAGAGGCATTGCATAAGTATATTAGCGTTATATACATGTAAAGTATGTGGTCTCCTTTAGTATACAGAATTAATTTAGCAACGCAGATAATTTCGTCAACTACAGTTAAAATCAGTATATTTAAAATAAAAGTATTTTTAAAAAGTTTTCACAATCAACACAAAACTGTGCGTTCAGTGTAGGACAATAAATTTTTGTTGGCCAATGCAATCTATCAATGTTCAATTCTTACTATCGTTCAAAGGAAACCAATTATCTTAACCTATTGTAGCGTTACTTTAAACTGTAAATAAAACGTTAAAATGGTATGTATTTTAACGAAAATTAGAAACAATAGAAATTTGATGGAAGGTTCTAGAAACATTCAATAGCTTTTTCTAAAATAAAATAGATGATGTAATCCCCAAATGACTCATTGCAGTAATTTATATCTGTCAATTCAATCAGATCAGCAATGAGTCATAGCATTATAATTTAATAAATCATTATTGTGAGTAATATTCGGAAATCTTCTAGAGTATTGTTCTAGAATATATCTTTTGTATGTAAGCAGAAGATTAAATTCTCCTAGTTAGTTTTTATTAGAATCTTGCACTGTTCATTACTGATATAAATATAAATATTCATAAATAGATATAAATGTTTGCTGTTAGTGAATTGTGAAATAAATAATTAAATATTTAAATAAATTAGTGTACATCGCTACTTGTAATTTTAGTGAAAATAAATAAACATTGTAAAACAATTAACTAGTTTCGATACAGTATTTTTGTATGTATGGATTGACTTCACTATAAGTATAACAGATGAAAATTTTTAAATCGCGTCTTGATGTTTTGGGATACCGCCCTGCTTGGTCTGTAAAAATCACAAGCACATTTTTAGTTTTCAAATGTAAGATAATCTTGACAATTGAGAAAAATACATTTTATGTTAAAGTAAAGTACTATTTGGTTAATAATACGGCAAAATGTTATTGAGAGGAGTTATTCAGAATATAAATTGTGACGATAAGCAAAATTTCACAAATATCAGATAACTTTGACTAAATCAATATTTGATTTGTATTCTTCCACTGTAATTATAATAAGAGGCTGAATTTTTCAAGTGAATTTACGAAAAATCTCGTAGTACGTAAACAGTTAAATTATTACAAATATAATAAAACAAATTCAGTTGTTTTATTGTTTATTTTAATTACAAGAATATAAATGTCAAAGCGATCCGATATTTGTGAAATTTTGCACATAATCAATATTTTATGTTATGGACCATTTTTTTTAATGACATTTTACCTATTATTGACCAAAATGGCACTTTCTTCAACATATAATGGTACTTTCTCAATTTTCAAGACCGTCTTGAACTTCAAAAACTAAAAATGTCCTTGAGATTCTTTTCAGACCAAGTAAGGCGGTACCCCAGGACGTCAAAGTAATATTCAAAAGGTTTTGATCAATTGTACTTATAGCGTAATCAATCCGGTAAATAATTTATACAAATGTTCAATGCGACCTTTCCATGTTACTTGTCAAATACCTCACCTGTGAATCATTTCGTTGCAGATACGCTGAGGCTAGCCCTCATCCACTTCTCAAAGCGCAGTTAACAAATATAAGTTACTGAAAGACACAGGAGGTGGAAGGATGTACAGCCTACACATTTGCATAGTGAAATGTACACTGGCGTAAGATCTAGAAACCAAGGTGCATAACCATTCTTTGGTCAACAACCAAGTCTAGTAGGAACCATACAGATAGGATTAGCTGATCCTATGATGATGGTAAAACGATACGGCACCTTACTGGAATATGAATTATGGCACTCAGTTTAATGCAACTGTTGTACAATTTGGTGTTATAATATATTCTGGTGGATACTACAAGTTACAGTCACTTGGTTGAAGAAGCAGGTCTATACAGCTTTCTAAAGTTTAGTATATGCTAAACATCTGCTAGTTTCATACACGTATGTTCCATTGATTTTCTTTGAACCATATACTCACATTATAGCGATTAATCCAGTAACAAGTATCGGATATAGTATCATAACCAATCATAGTTGTGAATATTTGATTCTTGTTTGCACAACATTAACACCGTTTTCCTCTTACACTCTCCATAGCCTAGGCTGTGGGGTATTTAGCTTCACACTGACTTTGGTTTTTGTTTTCTTTACACTTCTACTGTTAATTTCTTCTAGATTTTTATTCGACATTTCTTGCTACACTGGGGCTTCTCTGGTCCTCCTTTCCGGGGCGCCACAAAGTATGTTTCGATACCTTTCCGTATCACTACTGGAATTCAAATATGTTAAATACCCTTTTTATTAATTCTATTATCTTCTTCAAGGTCAAGTACTCGTTTAAGCTAATTCCGATTATTTTATTTATTCTAAAACAATCACTACAACTTCCTCTAAGGCCACAAAAATGTTAATCTTACGTTTTAAAGTATTTCTACTTTAATTCAGACTGTTTTAAATAATTTTGAGTATTCTTTATTTAAATATATTCTGGCTGAAAATCCCGTTTATTAAAAGGTAACTTCATCTAATGCTATATTTAGGATCCACATAAATATTAAGGTAAGGAAATTTAAAATGTTTATTACTTTATCTCGCCTATATAAAATAAAATACAAGGTATTCCTTTTGTCCCAAATTTTTGATGTCGAAATCATAGTGGAAATACGTTTTCGGGTCCCCTTGGCCCGCAAATCATGTTTTTAGAAATTGATATGTCTATGTGTATGTGTATGTGTAAACAGGATATCTCGAAAAAAATGTCGCAGATAAACAAAATGTTATGTTTGAGTTTGAATCTATTTTCGCACGCGACTGCAACAATTTCACTAAAATGCGATAACCGGAAGTGCCACTTTACTCTCGCCATCTTTTGGTTGTTCATGATTTTCGCGAAATCAGCTGTAATGGTTTTTATCAAATTTGTTGGATATCTTAGAAATGTAATGACCTCTCATATAATTAGGGTGATTTCTCAAAAAATATTCCATAAAACCAGTAAGCGGAAGTACTTTTCCATTAAGTATGAAGCTAAAAATCACAGATAAATGAAAATATTTGAGGTCCCGATTATCTTTGTATGCTAATTCAAGAATATTGTTAAAACCGAATAACCGGAAGTCCAACTTTATTTCGGTTATTTTTAGATATTTTCGGAACTCTTCGTTTTTAGAGATTTTCTCGAAATCGGCTGTAGCAATGTTTTTAAAACTTATTGCCTTTCTAAGTCATTTAATGTACTTTCATGTAGTTGAAGCTGCGTGAGTAAGCACCTTCACCGTTAACTCTAAATAAGGTAACTACGAAACTAAAAGCTCTAGTTGAATGAAAAATTATATTTATAATCATAACTACCTTTGTATGTCAAATCAAGGATTTGGTTAAAATCGAATAACCGGAAGTTCCACTTTATTTCTATTAGTTTTAGATATTTTCTGAATTTTAACTTTTCGTGATTTTCTTGAAATCGGCTGTAACGGTTTTTTTAAAACTTAGTATATTTCTTAGCTACTTCATTTCGTTTTATATTAACCAAGCAGTTTGTCTAATAAATTTTGGAAAATCGACTAACTGGAAGTACTTGAAGTATTAGTTGTAAACAACATATCTCAAAAACTAAACATCATATAAAAGTGAAATTTTATATTTGTTCTTTATCTTCCCCCCATGAGATGTCAAGAATTTAATTAAAATGAAATGACCGGAAATGCCACTTATTCTTGTGATTTCTAAGATTTTATACAATTTTTTTGAAAACCGGTCTAACATGTTTTTAAAACATGCTAAGGTTATTACGCCTTTAATCCATTTTACGCGAACTTAACGCTTTCTCTGAAAAAATACGTTGAAGCAAATTATCAGAGAAAAATTTCAGAAGTTAAGCAGCCTTTCGCGTGTCCAGTAACTTGGATGGGTGACCGTTACAATTATCGTTTCCAAAATAAACGTAAATAATAATTTAATCGGATTTTTAAAACCAGATATAGTACTTTTTTTTAAGCTTGCTACGGTTATTATGTTTTTAATGTCCGTTTACATGAACTTAACGGATTTTCTGAAAAAATGTGTTGAACTAAGTTATAAAAGAAAATTGCCGGTGTTAAACAGTCTTTCGCGTTTACAGGAACTTCGATGGGTGACTGTTTCGATTATGGTTTCCATTATAAACGTAAATAATAATTTAATCATTTGTGGATATTGTTTGCTTATCTATGTGCGTAAGAGGAAGCCGTGTGTTGTCTTACACGGAATTTTCTAACATTTAAAGCACAGCCAGTTTTAAGCTAAATACACTGTACTATTTTGTTAAAGAAAATGATATATAGGTGACCATTACCCAACCTGACGTGGAAAAATGACAGACTCCGTTAGAAAGGGCTTACCAAATTAAAAATTATGTACGTTGAAAGATAGACTCACACTTCTCCATTGTCTTTTAAGAGTAGGGTGAAGGAAAAGTGTACTAGCGGATTTCTTGAAACAGCTTCGAAAAGAAGGGAGGATCCAGTAGTTGTAAATTCCGGAAGTGTTATATAGTACGCTTCTCTCAGTTACGTTTCCCGCAGACGCGCTCCCCAAACTTAATTTATTGGATATGAAGAGTAAAATGCATGCAAAGATGTGATCCGGTAAAATGCTAAAGGTTGACAGTTTGAGAAAAAGGGAAAAGCACATGCGTAAAGACTGATTAAAAACCGCTCCAGCTCCTGACGGCGATCTCGGGTAAAATACCTTGGAAAACTACCTTAGCCTTCCATAAGTTCACTTATCTTTTAAAATTTATGTACATCGTAGAATATTTAGTGTGACCTTAGTTGTATCGATCTATCGCATCTCTGTTTTGGTTTGGTTATTTGTGTCATTATTTAACTTAGCCTTTTACATGTATTGTCACGTTAAACTGGCCGCTTCCAATTAGTACCACAAAATCTGTCATACCATGTGTTGCGACTTAGTTGCTATTCTAAAATAGTATCGCAATCACATCGGCATCGACATTTCTATTCAAATTAATTAAATCCTATTTAGTTAATTAACCAAATCCTATTTGGTTATGTTCAATATAGCATTTACGTACAAGTATCTTGTGATTAGTATTATTTATGAACCTAACTGAGCTCAAGTACATTTAAACTTGCTGATATTTTACATTTAACCTTTATTAGATCTGGATGAGGAATGAGTAGATTAACTTCCCTCTGTATGTATTAAATTAATGCATGCTTGAGCAAAGCAAACTAACATATCTGGCCATTGTGGGCCTACATTTATCAAAAGGAAGTATTTATTTATTCTTGTGGATTTACCTATACAGAGTGTTCCTAAATGTCATATCCGAATTAAAGGTGGTTATTCCTTGGGTTGTTCTAGGATAAAAGTTCGTATAAATATGTGTCCTAAGTTGTTTTGTTTTGGAGATACAGGGTGCCCAAATTTTTATAAGAAAAATTTTTTCTTTAAATCTTAAAAATCCTTTACCGTTCTTGATAAAAATTGGCAGGTTTATTTGTAGTAATAGAAGGCTTCTTTAAACGTAATATGATTAAAATGAATTATTCCAGTGCCGTTATAGCAGGTAAACTATTTGATATCCATGGAAAAAAAAAGTACGCCACTAACAATCTCACAAGTTTGTTTTTTAGATCAACCAATTAAAAATACAATTTGTTACCCTTCGCCTTTTTTTCGTAACTAGTATCGTTTTTGAGAAAAAAAATGAAAACTGTTTGGGTGAGTATGCCTGAGACAATATGAAAATTATCAAAATGCTTTTTACGTTTATAGTACAAATTACCAAATTAAATATTTGATTGTTGTTGTTTATCAACAATATTTATACGAATTGTAAAATGTATAATTTGCATACAATAAATATTTTGTTAATCTTCAAGTTGCCAGATAAACGCACTGGAACGGTTTTTATTTTGTTTCTTGAAAACCAAGTGAGTTACGAAAAAAATCAAGAGGCAAAAAACATACATTTTGGATTGTTTGTCACGTTCTTTTAGATAACGCTCTATGCATTCTATTTTATTGGACTTACAAGGTTTATACTTTTTTATTTAACTAAAATATGTACATATAATTAACTTTTCTTATCGGAGAAAAGAGTTTTTAAAAACTAAAGATACCGGAAGTCACAAGTTTATTTGCTACTGTAAAACAATTACATTGAACATCACA
>JAHWXV010908561.1:0-13270 GCA_024586415.1 Phrixothrix hirtus
CAAGAATTAATAATTTAATTATATTTGAATGCTTAGGAAAATATATCTTATCTAAACGAATAAATATAAGAAAAGAAATTTATTAAAGAAACCCATAATACTAAAAAATGAGCAGTAGCGTCTTGTGATTGCGATTTTTAAACAAAATGACAAGATATAGTAAGCGATAATGCTACTAAAACAAGGACTTTATAACTCCTTAATCATTTTGTTCGCAATAGTAGCGCTAAGATGTAATACTCCTAAATTATTAAGCAAGTAACTCAATTTAACGATCTTAGAAACAACTTCAAAGCGCCAAAGTGTGTAGATTTTCTACAATATATTAGTTTATAAATGAAATCAGATTAAGATTTCTATAACTCCAAATGAAATTAAAAATTCTCTTATTTTAAGAAAACCTAACTGATTCTATTAATTTAAAACTAAATCAACAAAGCCTTTTCAATTTCAATTTTTACTTTCTCTTACCTATATGAAATACAAGTAAAAGAGGAAGTATTGTTTTCGTCCAAAATTTTCGATGTCGAAATTTTTAGCGGAAATACACGTTTTCAGGTCCACTGAGTACGAAAATCATGTTTTTAGCAATTGGCCTGTGTGTGTGCGTATGTGTGTGTGTCCGTCTGTGTGTGCGTCTGTGAACAAGATATCTCAAAAACGAAAAGTCGTATATAAACAAAATTGTTAACTTAAGTTTGTATCCACCAGGGCACGCGACCGCAATAATTTCACTAAAATCGAAAAACCGAAAGTGCCACTTTACTCTTGTAATTTTTTGGTTTTTCGCAATTTTATAATTGTTTCCTTAAAATTTATTATATTTCTTAGACATTTAAAATCCCTTTATTTAACTAAGACAGTTTCTCAGAAAATGTTCCGTAAAATGAGTAACCGGAAGTACTTTAGGCATTAACCATGAATAAAATAACTATGAAACTAAAAGTCCTAGATAAAGTCATAGATGAATGAAAATTTACATTTGCAGTTCTAGCTACCTTAGCATGCTAAATCAAGAATTTGGTTACAATCGAATAACCGGAAGTACAATTTTATTTCCGTTATTTTTAGATATTTTTCGAACTTTTCGTTTTTCACGATTTTCTCGAAATTGGCTCTAACAATTTTTTTTAAAACTTATGGCATTTCTTACCCATTTAATAACCTTTCATTTAGTTTAGGCTGTTTTCCAGAAAATTTTTCGTAAATCGAATAACCGGAAGTACCTTCACCGTTAACTCTAAATAAAATAACTATGAAACTAAAAGTCCTAGCTAAATAAAAATTTGTATTTGAGGCGGTAACTATTTTTGTATGCCAAATCAAACATTTTTTTAAAATCAAATAACCGGAAGTTCCACTTTATTTCTGTCATTTTTAAATATTTTCGGAATGTACGTTTTTCGCGATTTTCATGAAATCGGCTATAACTATTTTTTTAAAACTTAGTACTTGTCTTAGCTACTTAATTCCGTTTTATATGAACTAGCAGTTTCTCTAATAAATTTTCGAAAATCAATTAACCGGAAGTACTTGAAGTGTTAATTGTGAACAGCATATCCCTTATAAAAATGAAATTCTATATTCAGGTTTGTTATCTTCCGAACATTAGAGGTGCGAAGTTTAGTTAAAATCGAATGACCGAAGTGCCACTTTATCCATGCGATTTTTAAATCTTTTTGCGATTTTCTCGAAAACAGCTATAATATTTTTTTAAACTTACTACGGTTATTACATATTTAATGCCCATTTACGTGAACTTAACGGTTTTTCTGTAAAAAAGCGTTGAAGCAAGTTATCAAAGAAAATTTCCGGAGTTAAACAGCCTTTCCCATTTCCAGTAATTTGGATGGGTGACCGTTACAATTATCATTTCCAAAATAAACGTAAATAGTAATTTAATCACTAGTGGACACTATTTGCATATCTATATATGTAAGAGAAAGTCGTGTGTTGCCTCGCACCAGATTCTTTTTATACGCTATTGTTTATATTAAGGTTACGAAATTCAATTAAAAATAAATTAAAATTTATCAGATCAATAGCTTTTAAACTAACAAAATTGTACCTTGTGATCGTAATTATTACTTAGATATAAATATAATGTAAAATCTAATAAAAGCAAAGAAGATCACATACTAACAATTATGAAACCCAGTTAAACTAACTTTCTTTGCTGGTATGATCTCAAATATTCCCGTGATTAGAACTTTCATTTCTTGAAGCGCTACAAAGACAGCTGTGGGGAGTAAAAGAATCACGTTAAAAACAAGGTTTAGCTATTAATAAAAACGTGAAGAATTGTAATCGTATACAAACAAAAGAATTTTATAAACAACAATTTATATAAAGATGCATACTTAAATTAAGAGCGAATGTAACTACAAAAAATATAAAGCTGAGATTAATTACCGTCTTCTTATGACAATCTACTTGTCGCCGTAAAGAATCAGATTCGAAACTTCTTTAGTTCAAAATTTATCTGTTCCTAAGTTTTTCTTTTCCAAATGTTCCAAATGACATAATCGGAAAATTAGTGTTCGAAATCCGAATATCGATCGAGCTAAGTTCAGTGGGATCTACTGATTCGAACGAGACTATTCACTGCAATATTTCCGTCACGCTGTTTTATCTTAATCAAATCTCTATCGAAATAGGTTTGTGCCGTCTGGTCAAAGTCGAATAATAGAAAAAATAAGAACTGCTAATACAGTTCCATAAAACTAACAGGACTCCTAACAGGAACTCAATAGGCTGTCCCATTACCTTTCTTAAAACAACCTCTTCTCTGAACCATAGTATGCCACATTATTTCTTTATTTTCAATTCTCGGCTTGAATCTTTCCTTTTCGTACTTATTTGGATTCTATTTTTCTCTTTATACTGACATTCATGGCATGAACGCTAAATACTTTAACGACAAATAATTTAGATTTTATCGCTCACACTCGATCCTACGACCCCACAATTACAAGGTAAACAAAAATTTTCTAAATTCTAGCTATTCTAAAATTCAGTTTTATTTTAACCAACTTAAGAGTTACTTATTGCTTATAATGATATCCCAATCGCTGTTAGAAAGTTGTTAATTAAATTCCATAAGCCTTTTAAGAATAAAAGTTTTAAATTATAGTGAAAACTAGATACCAAAATTAACACGAATTACACGATTAATGAATATTGGTACGTCTATATTGATCAAAACGACCTTTGTATAGAACTGACAGGAAATATGCAGACTTGTCCGTGATTATTCAACAAGTACAATTCAATATTATGTTACAAAAAACAGAGGGCGTGGCATACTGATTTGAATGACCTGCTGGGAGGTTAAGGCTGAAGAAGGGAAAGCATCAGGTTACATTTTTGGTCACCAGCTTTGCATACCTTATACATACATAATGAAGAAGTGCGATTCTAAAGATTGGAAAATTGAAGCCAAATTATAATGTGCGATATACAAACAAGATGTCTGTTCGGCCAAAAAATGAATTGAAAATAATTCAAAATAAAAGCAGAGATGAGACATAGATTGTGAACACCACAGTATTGGTACAGTTAAAATGAAAATTGACTGTAAGATAACAAATTTAGAATTGGCAAGGAATGTTCGCCATTACGTGGACGGCTTTAACTGGTCACACATACGCGAAAATTCTTTGAAAACGTCGATATTGTTAAAAGTTCACAGCAAATCAACACATAGGGGGCGCCAGCGTAAATACGGAAGAAATTCAAAAGGTGAGTTACACTTGCTTATAAAAAAATATATTAAAGTACGCAATACAATACCACGCAAATATTGTGTTCTATTTTTCTACCTGGTATCAAACATTTATATTATCGTGTAATTGAATTTTGGCCATGCAGTCATCGTAGGATCTGTTTATCATTGAAAAATTGTTGTACGCCCAGACGTTCCTGTAACCTATCAAAAAGATGAAAATCTATTGAAAGGTTGGAACTAAACGGTGGGTGCTGTTATACCTCCCACCCAAAATTTGAAGCAAAGATAGCGCTGTGCGTTCCTTCTTTTCACAACTTTGCGTAAATACCTTAATGTTTGGTAGTAGATTCAGTATTGATTATTGTACTCTTTTCCATATACTTCATCTAAGCAACCACTTTACAGCCGATAAATACAACGGCTATGACCTTTACAGCTAATGGTGAAACTTTAAGCTTCTTCAGCGTGGGAAATGACGGGCGCCTCCGATCCATGGCCGTTCCCTTCATTGATGGAAGAAAATAGTCCGTTGGAAGACGCTTAGAAAAAACCAAATCTTTATATGTTTCAGTATCAGGGAAAAACGCATCGTGCACGCAAGTTCTACAATAAAAATGGACATGAAGAATAAAATGATTTCCTGCTTACCAAAATGCTCGATAGTCACTGCAATTGTTGCAAATCACTTCATCGACAGTTCCTTGCCAAACAGCATCAATCAAGCCCGTGAGGCCGTGTTTGAACTACTGCGACATTGCATTTTTCCTTATACCACCGTGATTTCAGGATGACTACCGGAACAATTGAAACCTTTTTCGCAAAATGCATACTGTTTATCGTACCTCGATCTTGGTGTAAATTTCAGCTACCACTATTACTCAATAGTTTATGAATAACCCACGTATACATAAGGTAGGTAATAGAAGCAAAAGGGAAAGCTCATCCGTAAAATATTCGAGAAACCTCCATAACTAGTTACATTTCTATTAATTTCTGACACTACATGTATCTTTTAATATATCAAGCGTCAACGTTATTAAAGTATCCTGTTATCGTTGTATTTGTGCCATTATATACTTGATAATGAGAGCTGTCAAAGAAATAAATGTACATCATGTACGGCTTGAACAAAGAATTATTACGTCGTTTCTAATTTTTAAAGGAAATCTTACACGAGACTTTGGCGGTAATCTGTCGCATGTTAAGATCAGTTGATAAGATATACTGCCAAACTTGGCCAAATAATTTCAAAATTTACAAACAACGCGATCCTTATAGACCGCCTTCGGCAAGTTTTTCAAGCGTAAAGCAAGTTGAAGGATAACCCGAACGTAAATCTACATCAAGTAAAGCACTACCATTTTTAAGTTGTTCATAGATCTGTGTAATTCTATTTATCACAATTTTTTTCAATTTTAATTCGAAACTTAATGAAAATTATGAAAGCCTTTTCGGTAGATACAAACTCCAAATACAAATTAGGCGTTCCTTTATAGTGAATTATTTAAAACGAAATTTAAAAGGCACTTCAAATACTAAACTAAAAGTAATACCACCTACACCTCGATAATAAATGGAAATATGAAAGCTTTATGACCCGTAAAATAAAATCCTCCTATAAAATTTAGTTCGAGAACTACAGTTCACGAATTTGCCACGGCACTATATGACAACTGCCACGTGTGAATTATTACATTACTTATCATATTTTGGAATATTTATTTTGTATATTGCTTTACGTCGAACTCTTCAAAAATATCATTATAATAATGTACTCTATGATAGACAATACAGTGATACGATTTTAATGTAAGGGTGTGGACGTAATTATAGCATCGTGCAATCTAGAATAAATGATATATGCAAGTTTGTCTATCGACAGACTTGTAAGTCACCAATTTGATTACAACATTAAGCCAAATGGGTACAATTTAAAAGTGTTGGGTTACTAAATGACTAAACAGACACGGCAATTATTGTCAAAAGTAATATGTTTTGAAAAACGTTTAATGATCTAAAATAACGCGTTATTAAAGCGTTTGCCTTTATTTCAAGTTAACTAGGTAATAAGTGCGTATCAAATATGAGACAATGGTCAAGTCAATGGATACAACTGTGTACTACACGGTCCGGTACAGATTAGCATTATAATATATACTGTTGTATACGTTGGTAAAGAACGAATATTAGCCCTATCTAATATTATTAAGTTGACGTTGCGGCATTTGCGCTATCCTGAAGATTGCATGTCCAAATACATTAGCGCCACCTGCTCTATAATAACGTAATAGATATAATTGCTTACACAAGGATGGAACGCTCTGAAGTATAACCTCCAAAAAACAATACGAAAATCCAAGACGTAATAGATCGCAGTAACTGCTCAAATGGATTACTAGCGTTTACTGATCCTGTAATCCTGTAAATTAGAAGCAAAGATATAAGTTGACGTTATGTCTCATAACAAAAGGCTAAACTTCCATTACCCAAAATAATGAAGAGGTATTCAGATTAATAAGTATTAATTTCGGTATACTCTATAAAATAACAAATAAGTACGAAATAAAAGCAGCTAACAGTTTACGTACGGACTAAATAAAGATTAGTCGTAGCGGTAACAATTGCTTGAATACAATCCGGCTTAACTAGCGCCATATAGAAAGGTTCGATAACTTCATAAAACCGATATGCCAAAATTAAGAGTAAGATAAGGATGCCTAGTCTCAATTTCTGTATTATAGTAAAATATCATTAATTCGAACTACAAATAAAGAAGGAAATATGTAATACGTTTGGGCGGTAATTGTAATTTTTGATCTAAGATTCACACATTCATACATCGATAAACAAAGAAATGTATGTTAGTAACAATATTAAATAAATTTTAATGAATTCTGAGTTTTGAAAAATTGTACTTGATTATATAACAACTACTTTCATTCCGCTTCAGGTATCTCAAATCAACAATAAATAATTGTTATATAACTAGATAGTCAATTTAAATAGGATTTCTTAAAAAATTTAAGTGAGAAAATTCGAATACAAGGTTTGAATAGATTGAGGTTACTTAAAAAGAAAAAAATTGTTTGAAGACAGGGAATACCATTTACAAATTATGTTAGAAACTTGATTGTAAAGAATTCGACTCCTGTCTCACTTGAAATGGTCACGTACCACGACAGGCCTTTCCTGTTAAAGGATAACTCCATAGCTCCTATATGGTACGCAATTTCACAGCTGCGACTAATGCTAAAGTTCGAACAATTTCACCACACTATTTAATCCATTAACTTTCCGAGTCCTCAAATGACAGCTGAAGCTAATTGATTTTTTTTATAGAAATGCATATAACATCAAGTAGTTCAATTCCATAATATCTGTATTATATTGCATCTATACTATATAACCAGCCGGCCCCGATTAGTGTAGTGGTTAACATGTTTGCCTCCACATCCAAGGGACGCGGGTTTATACCTGATCGAGGTTGGTAAATTGTTCAGCGGAGAAACATTTAAAAACATGCCTGCTTCTCAGATAAAGAAGTCAAGTCGTAGGTCCCGTGTCAACTGACACGTTAAAAATCCCTACTGGCGGTGGAACTCACCCAGATTTGGCAAAATTCTAGTAGGCATAGTGAAATAAGTGCATAATAGTTCTAAAGTCCAGGAGGTCCACGGGAATTACTGCATCCTGAAGTCTCAACCCAAAATAAACAAATAAACAATACTCTATGGGCAAAAATGTTGTTTCTCAAAATTGGCAGCACTTATATGAAAGATAAGTTTATTTGCTGATGGGTGACGATACATTTTGATGATTTGTAATTGTTAAAACTTGTGGAACGTTTTTAAGTATTTATAGTCATTATATTATATTTTTTTGCAATAAGTTGCCACGTTAAAGTTGGATCAACGAGCGCGTTCAGCCTTTACTAGAAGGTTTACGCTTCGCAGCAAGAATAAAAGAAAAATATCCGGCCGGCCCTAGTGCTGCGGAGGCTAGGGTGTAGTTACTTATAAAAAGAAGATGGTCGAAATAACCAGAGAACAAAATATCGTGGTTGGCAGGTTCAAGTCTCTCCCCCAGTGTCGCTGGAGGAGATCCTACACTCTGTGCTGACGAACGGCGGGTAGTCCCGAAACTGGTACGAGCTCGCGCAGGAAACAACCTGAAATACCTAGAGAAAGGAAAGAAATTGGGCACCACACACTTGCAATTGAAAAGCGCTAGTGTCAATCTGGACGTACAAGAGTGAAAACGTTGTAGATTAATTCGGCGATGAAAGTTGGACCTAAAGTTACTCGTAGATATTCTGTTTCACACACTTAAGGTTATGCAGAAAAGTATTGGTAAAAATGTTTATAAATAATCTGAAAGAAAAATTAATTAAGGTACGACAGTACATAAATGAAAAGAAAAATCAAAGTAAGGATAAGATCAATTTATTTTCGTTCCGGAAAACAACAGTAAACATCTATCAAACGTACCGTTTATAAAAATCTTTTAATTAGGTTAGGCATACTAGTAAAAATTCAACGAAATTTGAGAACGGCCTGCTTAAGTAGAATGGCTAGTAAAGTATACGATTAATAGAAGAATGTTGAGAACCTCAAGCTAAATTAATACAAGTGTTCTATAAAGTTATAGTATCGAGCCTCGTTATCGCGCACGTGTTCTAACGGCTGAAGCAAAACTTAAAATATCGAATTGAAAATAACAATATTTGTAAGAGGACAAATATTAGGTTTCGTGAACTTGATTGCCCTAATTTAAATTAAATGTAAAATATCTATTTGAGATCAAAGAATCTAAAAAGAAGGAATTATCAATTACATTAATTAAATGGATGGTCAGACGTTACTACAGTGATGAACGGCTTTGATTTTAAATAAAACATAAATAAATATTTGAAATTCGTACGCAATTAATTAAATTTAGTCTATCCAAGAACGCCTTTGCATAAATCATAACATATAAAAATATATTCAAAGCAGTAAGTAAAAGTATCAAAGTAAGTTAACGTTAAGGGGGCCGTGCACTTATACACGCGACTTCCCGGGAGACTTGGTACCGCGCTCGGTCTATGAATTCAGCGTCGAGCGCAAATAACTAATCGTTGCATTTAAGAACGGATTTTACTATTACAAAACGACTAATTTCTGTTTCAAAATTATTAGCAGAAAATTTATAGACAAAGTTAAATAGTTATAATGATTAATTAGAACTGATTTTACTGTAGCACAAAACACAAACCTGTAGAAAATAAATTTCAGAACGCAAAGCAGCAATTCGCAGGTCCCGAAACGTAACGAGCTTACGCCATCTTCGGCGGATTCCAGTAGGAAAGTTAAGATAAACTGACCTGGATGGTAGAAGTTTTCAGAGAAAAATGGGATTTTGTCCTTAAAAAATCGAAATCATCGCCTCGAGGCTGCGGAACGGGTGGTTCTTCGCAAAACCGTTGCTCGCCGTACCAAGGTCGTAGAGAAGCCGGACAAAGGAGCGGTTCTAGTATGGAGAAATAGCAGATCGACCACGGCGAAAGGAAACCCTCTGAAGGGACCCTCGGGCTCATCCAGAAGCATACCGACGAATTCCTAAACTTAAAGTATTTTAAATCCCATACTTAAAACACTAAAAAAATAAATAAAGAAAAAATCGATCAACCAACCTTGCACATAAATAAGAGATGCCTACTCACCCTAAAAATGTAGGTGTTTTATCTCAAAAAGCAGAGTAAACTACAAAGGTTGTCGTAACTAGACGGAGCGGAAACAATAACGTGCGTCTTTCACCAACAATTAACATATAATGCTTTTCGGCACGCCACGGGATCAGATAACAATCCTCGCGAATGCAAATAACAAAATACGGAGTTAGGCAACCCAAAGCTTATCTGAAAATTAACGACCCGAAATCAGACGCAACCTGCAAAAATTAGTCGGTCTTAAAAAAGACTGTTACAAAGTATATAAAGTAGAGTGTTAGATTTCTATAAATATAAAAATCCACGCAAAATTTGTTAAAAAGAAGATTTTTATATGATATTGTTTAACGGTCCTGATTTGCCAAATTAGACGGGTTACTAAAATTTCATTGTAAATATATGTTTTCGTAATTATGGTATTCCATTATTCATGCAGGTATTGTCATAGTACAGAATGACGTCAACAACACTATTATCTCTAAGAGATCTCGAAAATATAATAGAAGATGAAGAATTTTGAGTGGACGCACAAGATATGCCTGTGGATGTTATAGAATTACCACCAGAAAATGTTGAAACATTGATGAAAATATTCTTTAACCTATAGATGTTCCGGTTACGTTGAGTTACATTTAAAAAAGGACGCGGTTTTGAAGAAATCAAGTTATAACAAAAGTACTGCCACTAAACCTAAGAAATTGAAATCATTCTGAAAAAAAGCCGCTCGAACTTCACACAAGATCATTTTACCTGTCCTTATGCTGATGAAATGATATTAATATTAAATCATATTCAAAGGTAAAACTTCAGTTCAAATTTTTGAAGCATTTTTTAGTGAAGAAACTTTGGAACATATAGTAAACTCTGTGTATCTTAAAACAATCACAACAATTACGATGTAACGAATAATTGTCTTACGAGATGTATTAGTGTGCTGCTTCTATCAGGGTATTATTCCTTACCCCAAGAACAGTTGAGTTGGTGTAACGACAATATATCAACATTCAAAGTGTTCGAAACTGCATTACAAGAGAAAAAAACGTTATCTACATTTTAACAACAACTCATTGCTAACCAATTTACCCCATGAGAATAAAATTCTTAAGATTCACTTTCTGTTGGGTATGTTTATTCAAAATTTAAAAAATTTAGAATATTCTCGGTGGAACTGAACATACACGAGTAAATGGTAAATTTTTTCGGACACCATTCCCTCAAATAATTTATAAGAGGTAAACCCATTAGGATTGGGTTCAAACAATGGGCTCTATGTTCGTCATTAACTGGATACTGCATCCATATAGAAATTTATAAGAAAAGAATCAAGAAAAAATGTTTAGTACCTTGGGATGTCCTGTAGTGTTATCAATGACTTCATATTTAGAAAATCCTGGGGAATACACTACATTCTTTAATAATTTCTTTACTACATTTGATCTTATGTGCAAGCTAAAGGAACGTGGAATAAAAGCAACAGGAATGAATGATTGTCCTCTAAAGGATTATTCTTTAATGAAAAAGGAAAAAAGGGAAACATACGATATGAAATATGATCAACAAAATCATATAATAAATATGACATGGAATGATAATTGTGTAAAACTTTTATCAAATTATCTAGGACTAACTCCATTTAAAAAAGTAAAACGATGCTCCAGTTCTGAAAAGAAAGAAATACAAATTGATCGTTCATTCACAATAGAACAATATAACAAGTATATGGGTGGTATGGATAAACTGGATTGACATATCCAGAAACATCGTATAGAATTTAGAGGTAAGAAATGGTATTTCCCAATTTTTACAAATGTTGTAGATACCGCTCTATATAATGCATACAAATTACTCGTTTATACTATTGCAAATGGAAACCTTCCACATTTGGATTTTAGAAGAGAAATTGCTATAACTTACTTACAAATAAGCTCTGGTATGTAAAATCCAAAACGAGCAGGTCGAAAGCAGTAGTCAAAACCAGGCGTAAAATACCGGATATTAGATTTGATCCCATAGGAGACATACCAGAACGAATTTCTGAAGGCACACACATAAGGTGTGGTCTGTGCAAGAATCATGTCCGCAAAATACGTCAGAAGTGCAATGTATGACTTGATTTAAAGTGTTTTTCTTAGAGGCATATAGATAAATAACCTTGCTTTTATTATTTTGTAACATTTAAATACATTTAATTGTAACTACTTTGTGTAATGTATAGCCACCACTGTCGTCAAATGAGGACCAGTTGAAAATCTTCCTTTTTTTGTTTAAATAAAATGATAATTTGTTTTCAATTTTTTGTTTCTTATTAGGGAGCTAATTTATCAAATTCCACGAATCTGTCTCAAAAGAATCTGGTGTGAGACAACATACGACTTTCTCCTACGTACATAGGTATGCCAATAGTGTCCACAAATAAGTAAGTTATTGTTTACGTTTATTTGGGAAACGATCATTGTAACGGTCACCCATCCAAGTTGCTGGACAGGCGAAAAACTGCTTAACTCCGTAAATTTTCTTTGATAACTTGATTCAACACATTTTTTTCAGAAAAACTGTCAAGTTCACGTAAAGGGCATTAAATACATAATAAGCGTAGCACATTTTAAAAAAATGTTATAGCTGTTTTCGAGAAAATCGCAAAAAAAATTGAAAACCGCAAAAATAAAGTGACAGTTCCGGTCATTCGATTTTAAATAAATTCTTGGCGTCTCATGTGCATAAAGATAAAAACTGAAATATTTCATACTTATATGATGTTTAGGTTTTGAGATTTTCAAAAATTTATAGAAGAAACTGCATAGTTCTTATAAAACAAAATGAAATAGATAAGAAATATACTAAGTTTTAAGAAAAAACGCGAAAAATGAAAATTTGGAAAATATCTAAAAATGACAGAACTTCCGATTATTCGATTTTAACCAAATTCTTGATTTGACCACAAATGCAAATTTTCATTCAGCTAGGACTTTTAGTTTTATAGTTATTTTATTTAGAGTTAACGTTGAAGATACTTCCGGTTACTCAATTTACGGTAATGTTTCTGAGAAATTACCTAAATTATATAAAAGATCATTAAATGACCAAGAAATTCAATAAGCTTTAAAAAAATCGTTATGGCTGATTTCGAGAAAATCACGAAAAACGAAAAATTTGGAAAATATCTAAAAATAATAAAGTTGTACTTTTGTACTTTCTTGATTTAGCATGCAAAGGTAGTTAGAACCTCAAATATAAATCTTCATTTATTTAGGACTTTCAGTTTCATAGTTATTTTAATCATGGTTAATCCTAAGAGAACGTCCGGTTACTCGTTTTACGAAAATTTTCCTGAGAAACTATCTTAATTATGTGAAAGGGTATTAATGTCTAAAAAACACAATAAATTTAGAAAAAGTCGTTAAAGCCGATTTCGAGAAAATTGCGAAAAAACCCAAAAATGACAAAATAAAGTGACACTTCCTGTTATTGTATTTTCGTAAAATTGTTACCGTCACGTGCGAGAGTGAATTCAAACTTAAATATAAAGTGTTGTTCGTCTACGACTTCTCATTTTCGAGATATCCCGTTCATACACATACATACAGATAGACCAATTTTTAAAAACATGCTTTTTAGACCTGAGAACGTGTGTTTCCACTAAAATTTCGACGTAGAGGCGTTTGGATGAAAACAATACTTTCTCTATACTAAACTAGCGGCAAAAGGTTAAGGATATTCAAAAGAACATTAAATTCTGTGACATTAACAAATGATATGCTCATGCTTCTGATAATTACCATATTAATGCATTGATATAAGAGAAATACTTTATTATAACTCAATGACAATTACAAAAT
>JAHWXV010908571.1:0-13709 GCA_024586415.1 Phrixothrix hirtus
ATTTAAATAAATAAATTGTTATAATTTTGAACTTTATTTATTCTATATCAGAGTCAATAACTTTGTGGCTTTTAATGGTTCTTCAAAAAGGAAGATATGGCATAGCGCAAAATTTTAACGTGATAAGTAAAAACCAATATGATTTTCGGAATCAGCACACTCAAATTAGTAAAAAAATAAGTCTCAATTTGAAGTCAGGCAAAATCGTGTTGGCCAGTGTAATTAATTAACGTGAGTTAGGTCGTTGTCATCAAGTATGAACTATTTGAATAGTTAGCTGTAAAAAAAGAAAAGAAACCCTGAATTCAACCGAATTCAATGAATAATCATTTTTAGCACCGGTTAATCATCGCAGTCATACTACGATAGCAGGGTTCATATAACTAATCATGTGACTACTCTCCGTTTAAAAGTTCCTAAAACTGTAAACGCTATTTGCCACTTGTTTTGTCTGAAATGCGAAAAGGAATAAAAAATGGCAAACTATTCTGCATCACGACAATAGAAGTTTATACACAGTACGACAAACTTTGAGCTATTTGGCCAGTCAAAAAGCGGAGTTAATGTCTCATCCTCCTTAGACTCCCGATTTAAGTCCTAATGACTTTTTATGTTTCCAAAATTCAAACATCGCGTGCGTAATCAATGATGTTTAATGCCAGACGACGCAGTTCAAGCGTTCAAAAATGGGGTTTTGGGTGTGCCGACTTTTGAGTGGAAATAATGATATGACAATTAGTTTAGGGATGTGAAAAAATGTATAGAGCGTAAAGGGTAATATTTTGAAAAGCAATAAATCAAAGTTTTTAATTCTAGGTGTGTACGTTTTCTTCTATACCGAAATTAAAGCAGTAACGCTCGTACTACCCATTTTAAAATAATTTTATTCATAAATGGAACTAAAATTGAGTGTAAAAGAATGAAATTCTATAATAGCATCGTCGACTATAAGATTTTCTGATTAAGGATATAAAATATTTATTACTTAAGTATTCTTGAACTGGATTTAAAATAGTTAAAAATGTTCTATAATATTTAAAAAAGAATAAAATAATAGGGCGCACATGAGGATAGCACCTCACCTTAAAATAATTACATATTCTGCTATTGCTTATTTTTATACATATCATTCTAACTTTCGCCTTTGATTAAAGCAGCAACTGTATATTCTTTAACCACCAGGGCCATCCCAAGGTGCTCCTTCGAAGTTCATATATCATGTAAAGACTCCAGTTTGTCTGTTAATTGTTAATTAAAAAGAGCAGCAGATAAATCACATCAAATTTATCAGTTACCGAATTGGCATTTTCTACTTACTATTCTACTTGTACGAAAGAAAACAATCAAAATAATTAAACAATCTAATACAAAAGTTAAGTAGTATTAAGAACTCGATAATCTTAAAAGGACTAAGAATAAAATAAACTGAACTTACAGCTGTATAATGACAAGCAATACTGTGACTTTTGACAGCAGTAATGGAGAGTGCACTTTCCTTGATTCAAACCAACAGAATATATAGTGATCCAGTAATTCCATTAATAAAAGATTGAATTACGCTAATTACAAATAGTTTCTGGCTATAATATATAGAACAAGTTTCCTAAGAAATGGAAATTTCCTCTTTATACCATTATATTTAAATGACAGTACTAAATACTAGGCGAAGCAGTGAATCTAACGATTTTGCAGCATTGTTTTTCACCGATAGAGTTGACTGTAACTTGTAACTTCAATTGACAAATGGAATACCAAGATTCAATCTCATAACTTCCATCTGAGCTGGCCTTTGAAGATGTTACAAGGGGGTTCCCCCTTGAACTACGCACAAGCGATATGCGGCCACGTCCCCTCTGCCTCTTTCTTGCAGGTCTCTGGATGGCTTGATGACTACAGCCAGCTAATTATTTATAAGAGTAGAGCTTCACTGTAGTTTGCACGCTCTCTTTATGCTAATTACGTACACTCTTATACTAATATGTCTAAAACCTATTTGACCTTAATGTTTGATTGTTACGCTAACTAGCACGATACTACGCTCAAGTGTCTAGTGTAAATAACAAAGGAATGATAGTCTATGAGTTTGAGTTTACTAGCATGATACTAAGCTCAAGTGTCTAGCGGGGAATAAAACTAACTAAAATGACAACTAAGGTTTGATTCCAAGTAAACTGGGTATGGCCAAATAATTGGCAGCGGTGGCATTGAATGACTGTCTTTGCTTTGGAGGGTGACTCGATTATCACACACAAAGCTAGGACAGCCTTGATGTCGTATATTGCCTTTTCATCGTTCGATTTTTCGACCTCCAGGTAGTATAGAGGAATAAGGATCTTCTCTGGACCTCTATTCATCCTGCGGACGGTTTTGACGGGGATTCCCTGTCTTCTGAGGTCGGCTTTGATACTTTCGCAGCCGATCTCTACCGGGAGGCCATGGATGACAACCCGGAGTGGTTTTTCGCTGTTGAAAAGGAACGTATGGAAGTGTAGTTCCTTTTCTTTTAAATAGGTAGCGACCCGTGAGTGGTCACTGGCGGTGTGCAGGTGAATCTGAATTCCTTTAGACAGATTCTTTGCTTTTTCAATGATTACCCCCATAAAGTGCAGGTCTTCAGATACTTCCATCCAGAGGGCTTTGTTTCTTAAGACGATAGGCGGTACTTGTTCTTTCTTCTTCCTCGGAGTTGTCTTTGTTTCTGTTTCTTCTTGACTTTGTTCAGTCGTGCCCAGTGGACCGAATTTATTTGATGTCGACACTGTTGCCTTGGCCGCTGGCCTCGGGGTGGCTTGGTCGGAAGAGTTTCGCTTCTTCCCCTTTTGGAAGGAGAACCCGTCATCTTGAGTGGCCATAGGTATCGGTTGAATGACCTGGTTCTCCTACGAGGATGAGTAGTCGAAAGTCTCCTCTACCATCTTCCGGGCGTCTTGCTGTGCGCTTGCGAGTGCGCTATCTTGCGCGAGCTAGACCTGCAGCGAAGTCTACTTTTAGTTGATCGTGTAGTTCTTGCGGTAATTCACGAATTATCGAAGGACTTATATTTAATTTGATTAACTCCCTTGCTGGATTAATCTTCATGATTTTGTGAGAAGTGACATCTTCAGTTGGCACTGTCAAATACGTTCTAAATTTAACGCACTATCGAACACCACTTGCGGAATTGGATACTGCAACCGACCCACCGCAGCAAGCTGAAGAGGCCTAAGTTACAGTATCACTTGAGAAACAAAGAGCTTACAACAAATGCGTGTGTACCTGTTGCAAGCTCAGCAGACGCTGCCCAGGATAGAGTTGAGAAAGGGACAAAACCGCTATTATCATCTTGTAGTGTACTAAAAATCATTTAATTGTATAGGAATAGTATAGTGGAGAACATGGTGCCATTGTTATGAAAGCGTTTTATAAAACTATATAGTTACATTAATAGCTCATCGTGAATATCAAAGCCATTGCGCAATTGACCGCAATCGTGTGGTTGCGTCAGTTCATTCCATCAAGAGTAGGTTTCGAAAATTTAAGGCTAATGATGCTACGTTACAAGAGAAAGGAGTGTAGAAACCAAAAATAGCGCAACTGTGTGAGAGCCCTTTGGTCAAAATCCACCCCGCCCGGTCTGCGTGTCACCATTCTGTTACTCGGACTGACTGACCACCTGACATGGCGAATTTTACACAATAATCTCAAATTTTATCGTCTACAAAATTCAAATCACTCATGTAATACACGAATTTGATTATGAAAACGGGACAAATTTCAGTTAAACTGTGATTGATTTTCATTTATCAGTATTTGTTAAGAAGAGAAATTTCCGATATTGATCTTCTAGAAACCCCAGAAAAATTAATAAAATACCACTTCATAGTGTCAATTCACCCGTGTGCGATGTCTTCAGTTGAAATTGTCGGTCTATATAATTCTGTAACTGAGAGACAAAGAACTATAGCCATTACTGGATCACGTCAAGTTCACGTATTGAGGAACTTTCTTGCTCCTGCGCATGCCCGTCTTACAGGCAATGAAGAAATATTTTTCCAATAAGATAGGGCTACATACCACACGGCACCTACTTCCATGATAGCTGTGATGAACCTGTTTCTTAACCGTATTATCTCTAGATTTGAGAACATCACATGACCGGCCAGATCACCCGATTTTTCGGCATATGATTTTTTCTATCAAGGTATCTGCAAACCCAAGTCTTCAAAGATCCAGCGTCTCACATAATTCAAAATCTAAAACATGGCTTTCAGAAGAAAGTTGGAAGAATTTCTCTAGAGATGCTGTAAGGAGTAGTTAGCAAGAGACTTGCTAAGTTTGCATATTATTCTTGCCGATATCTTTTTCTTTTCAGTGTCAAATTTCAAAAATAACTCAATATCTACATTTTTATATTATATTTATACTTGTTAAAACCAATTAGAATTTAGTTACTGTTTATAACGTTTTAAAATCGTTCAATTCGCTGCCGGACCTGTTATAAATTATATGACTTGCGCAATGAAAGTAAAATTTAACTTCTTTACGATAATATAGTCAAAAAAAATATATCTTAATACATTTCTTAATAATCATTGACAATTTATATTTAACAATTGCTATTAACTGATAAAACTAAAATACAATAGAATTTTGAAGGTTAATAATTTAGGAGGCCAAAAATAAATATGAAGTAAATAAGTAAATATTTAAAACCTAGTTTACAATTTAATTTGATCAACGAAATAAAATAAATACGGTCGCATAGCTAAAATTAGCCTTGTTAATGATAACACAGGTACAATGATAGAAAAATGTTGCTGTTTGCATTACACCTTCATATCTGCATATTTTCGGGGTTCCTGGATTCGAATCCACTGTTTGTTAAACCTCATCACGTCACGATTCGTCCATAGGCTCAAAAAATATCTTAAATCAGTAAAATGCCCCTTTCAAGTTGAGAAATGAGGCCTGACAAACATACCTATATATTTTCGAGGTTGCTAAATTTGAATCCATTGTCCTTTATACCTTATATAAACTCAAAATCGGTATAACAGCCCTTTTTATCTTTAGAAATATGCCTTAACAAGCATACCTGTATGTTTTCAAGGTCACTGAATTCGAATCCATTATCTAGTTTTCATTTTTGTAATCATAGTACTTCTTTATGGCAGATTACTTTATTTAAATATTCTTTCTTCTTGTTCCATACATTTTAAGATTCAATTTTCACTGTAATAGTATCATACTATTTCTTCCAATGAATCCCGTTGACTAAGCAATGGATCATATTGCAAGTAAACTCAAATTAATATGAAACCCCATCTTAAGTTTTATGTGCCTTTATTAAATACTTAAGCATCGCTCATCAAAATCACCTATAAAATGGTTGGTCGATTTTACTAGTTCAACTAGCCATAATACCGAGTAAATCTTTCTGCCTCTACAGATGCGGAAGGCGATGACAACTGCTCTGAAAGGGAATGTATACAATGATTCGCTTTTTCGGTCTGTGGAAATAACGATGACAGCAGGTGGTCAGCAGGGTGTGAGGATAAAGCCGTAGGGTGTCCGTTGATTGGTTAATATTGTCCTCGTCAAAGTAGGGAAGTCCTCATTCTTAGGCCTGGGAAAGTATATGGATTATCACCCCAAGGACGACTGACTTACCTCAAATCAGACCATGATCCCTAATGCTACACCTTTCTGTATTACCATGGAACTTAAAGTACTTAAAAAGCGCATTACTGAATTAAGAAGTACATAAAATACATTTTCGATCACAAGTTACTCTTGGAACTTCAGCCTCTAACCATTCTGATATATTCTACTACGTATGTAACAAATATATCGTGGAAGAGTATAGATTAGTTTTCTAAAGAATTAAAAGCATGTACAAAGATTGTTTCAAGCATGACATATCAAATAAGAAACGGGTGTCACATAGAATCTTCAAAGATTGATATATTATATTGGATCATAGTAAATATAGAAACCTGAAGTTTGCTATACCCACACTTTGGCAAAAATCCTTGGGTAAAGAAGATTTTAACTTCTGTATGAAAAACATAACAGAATTTAATAGAAATTATAAGAAAAGTATTATTTATGCAGCAGTTCCTTTAGTTAAGAAACCCACAAAAATCAGCTAAAGGCAATAAGGGGGATATTGAAGATGAAATAGCAAGTTCGAATTCTTCCACAGGGGACCTTGAAATTAGTGAAGACTCCGAAGTAGAAAATATTATCATTGATGAAATGTAAATGAGTGAAACTGACGAAGATCACGTTTTATATGATCAAAAAAAGAAGATACCTGAAATTTTCACACAAGAGGAATTAAATGACCTTGTTGGAGACCTAGGGCTACCTAAAGATAGAGGAGAACTTTTGACGTCAGTGTAGAAAAATAAAAGCTTGCTATCCTCAGGTATAGAGGCCAGCTATTATCGCGATAGGGAAAAAATCGGAAAAGCATTTTAGAAAAATGAAGAAGCATTCAACAATGTTTTGTCCAAATATAAACGAAGCGATCAAAGAACGAAGTCCAAATATTTGCAGAGATCATCAGTATAGATTATTCAAAAATTCGTCTAAACGGAGTTTGAAAGCAGTTTATCTCAATAATTCCAACTGTTTCTACCTACAGTAACATGAAAATAGTTTTAGAGAAAGTTAATTATATATAACATAAGCGGCTAATCTGCGGGATCCTAAAATGTTGCACATGATATTAAGCCAACAATCATACTTTAGCAATTACCATACTTTTTCTATTTTTAAGGCGCAGCCGAGACCGTGCAAATTGCTATAAACAGAAAATATGGTCAAAGGGGACTTCGTTTGAACAATATTCAAATAACATCATTGCTAGCCCTTTGGTTGACGCTAAGAAAGTATTGTCCCCATATCTTCATATAAAATTTGATCTAATGAAGCAGTTATTTAACGCTCTGAAAAGAGAAGGAAAATGCTTCAAGTATTTAGGAAAAACTCCCAGAAATATCTAACGGACAATTGAAAAATGTTGATGGATCAGAATTTCATCAAGTTAATAAATCAGAAAGTTGAAGAGAACTTTGACTTAATCATAAAAGTGATGATTACGAACAAATAGTAACGAATATGGTGAAAAACTTTGAAAAATTAGGATGCTTGATGAATCTAAAACTGTTCTTTTTGAATTATGAGGGACAAGGAGAACGATTTCACCAAGACTTAAAAGTAGCTGTGTCGTTGACTTTGAAAAAAGGAAATGTACGAAAAGAAGTCAAGCGTAAAAGAAGACTACACTATAGATTTTTTGAAGATAAAAGAATTAGATAAGATAGGAGAAAGTGAACAGAAAATTGCGATAATATTTGAATTTAAAGAGAAATTATAACCCATTGCGGTAATCTGACTTCAAAGTTCAATATACACAAAAACATATTAGTACTCTATTGCCTATAAATTACAGACGTCAGTCTTCATTATTCAACTTCAAAGCCGCTATTTCGGTAATTTTGAGCTATTTTGTGAGGTTCGGAACGAATGCTGACATGACGGAATTTAACGTACAACGAATTTGAATCCAGCAACTCCAAGAAGATATAGGTGTGCTTGTCAGGTTTCATTCACCAAAAAAGCCGATTTTACCGATTTTGAGGTATTTTTGGGGTTAGAGATAAAGGAAGTGATGGAGTTTGACTAGCAACGCATTTTGATCCAGCCGCCCTTGACTCATTTCTCAAGTTAAAAGGCACCATTTTACTGATTTTGAGGTATTTATTGAGGTTAGGGGTGAATGGTGACGTGATGGGGTTTAAGGACCAGCGAATTTGGATCCAGCGACCCCGACAACAGACCTCATTCCTCAACTTAGAAAGAACCGATTTTAAAGTATTTTATGAGGTTATGGGCGAATGCGGTTTAACAGACAATATATTTGAATCCGGCAACCCCGACAACATATAGGTATGCTTCCCAGGTCTCATTTCTCAACGTAGAAAAGGCCGTTTTACAGATTTTGAAATATTTCTTGAGATCAACGATAAATGCGTGTGATGGGGTTTAACGGAAAATGTATTTGAATCCCGCAACCCTGATAACATACAGATATGCTTGTTAGCCCTCAATTCTCAACTTTTACCGATTTTGAGGTATTTCTTGAGGTCAACGATAAATGCTGACATGTGATGGGGTTTAACGGAAGATGAATTTGAATCCCGCAATCCTTTATTTCTCAACTTAAAAAGGGCTATTTTACCGGTTTTGAAGTATATCTTGGGGTCAACGATAAGTGCTGACGTGATGGGGTCTAACTGACAATGGGTTCCAATCTAGCAATCCCAAAAAATATACAGATATAGTGGTGTAGTGTAGTGAACAGCAACTTTTTTCTTCAGTGTGACTGTGTTGTTTTACTTAAAATGTAAAACAAGGTGAATTATATTCGAACTGATTTCAATGAGATATACAACATGTAACATATCTCAGATAATATTATACAGCACAAAAAGATACATCCGGTTGTTAATAGAATTTGTCGAATAAAAATTGGGTACTGATAAAATTGTAAGCATCTTAATTAAGTATAATGGAATGTCAAGACACATAGGACTGCCCAATCGCTTGAAAATTATAACTAGTGTATAAAATAAAATAATTAAAATGAAGTAAATAATCGACCATTAATATGATAGCTTGCAATTCTCTAAAATGCACCATAAGACGTTCCATTAGAACAAAATTATTTATTAAAAATGTAAGCACCTTAAACAAATGTCTAAATTAAAGCATATTGAAATGGAATTTATCGAACTGCATCGCTTTGACGATAAAGGTAAACAAGATTGAATTTTGTCATTTATCAGGTTACCCTGATCACCTAGTTTGAATTCAAATGAAAGAATACACAATTAATTATTCCATTGAAAAATAAGCTTAAATAATTAAAACATAACGTGAATATTACAACATTCGGGATGCGAAAATTCTTTTCCCTTTTTACCACCCCTATTCAAATTTAGAGTAACCTGAATGTGTTCCATTCTCAACAATGATTTGACTTTCTCATCTAAGAGTTTTCAAGTTTTCCTCTGATGGAAAGGTTATCAACCCTGGTCGAATTTGAATTCACAGTTAAACCTTATTTACTTACCACATACTGGTGTAAATGTATATTTTACTACGTAATGGGTTTGTTTGGCAGGATGAACCAACTTTATTCTTTATTAGATGTGGATAACTAAGGTGTACAGGAATTTTGCTGTATCCTGCAGACATTATTGGCGAAAAACAACATTCTCCAGTTTCCTTCTTTCCTGATATTGCTTCTGACGATTTTTGGCTACTCTTAAAATTGAAAATGCTATGAAAAGTAACCGATTTGTGTATAAAGAAGCCACCATGCAAAAATCGACGACTCAGATGAAATGCCTTTGAAAAGAGGATCTCGAGAAACGTTTTCAAAAGTGGTGAGATCACTGGAAGAGGTGTATAAATTCTAATGGGAAGTACTTGAAGGGGATCTGTGTTAAAAAGCGGTAAATAAATAAACGTATTTTTTCTGAACTGAGGGTGGATACTCTTTGACAAAATCTCATACAACTATATTTGTTGACCATTATAACTTGCAGTGAGTTCTTTTATTAAAAAAACGCATTCAGGGAGCAAGCTTACTTTATAGATTAAGCAAAACTTTGTAACAAGAAATGTTAGTATTTAATTAGAATTGCGTATAAGTAATCTAATTTACGATCCTGTTGTATGTTTTATTTAAAGCGTAGTAATACAAAAATAAAAAGGTTGCCAATATTTAAACTCCTCTACCCGTCCTTTTAATTAAATATTCAGAACAACTTGCCAGCTTTTAATTGCTGTTTATAGGGCTAAAGTAAGAGTATTCCGTTGGTTCTCGGTCTCTGAACAGTTTACTACAGTATTGCGAGTTTGTTAAAATGTCAGTGTTTAATTTATGCGTCAGTAAATAAAGGAAGCAAAATTTAAAATTTTATTTATACATTAGAATTTTTACAAGTTGCTGTTTTGTTTATTTTAAATATAGGTACATATCGTCTGTTGGTTTTCGTAAAGTTTCATTTAATAAAAAGCCAAAGATTACAAAGAATAGGTGAAATAATGGCCTCAATAAATTACTGAGTAAGTTGCAAAAACAAATGGCCTGTTAATTGAATTTCTAAATTGAATTCATTAATTACGTGTTCAACTTTTCTGCTCGCGTTTGAGTTATAATGTTACCAATTTATAACTCAGTTTACTAAAACTATGACTAAACTCAACTCCATGAGTTTGTATTTTCTTTTTTAACTTCATGTTACAATATTTCATATCATAAATTAAAGTGTAATACCTACCAGGGTAAGCTAATGAAATAACACCAAATATTTCCTTTTACTTAGGGACAGAATTAGTTTCTTACCACTTTATCATTTGGTGCTAGCGTTTCGAGGTTGTATGTTTCTCTTCTTTAGAGCCTAAAAATTTATTACTGTATAAAGGTAGAAATATAAAATTGTAAGAAAATAAGATAAAAATCTGTATACAACGCCTATATGTCGTTGTTATTTTTACACTCCCTTTAACATGCTAAAAGATATATAATAATAATCAATTAACATAAAAATTAGAAAAGTTACATATGACTTTACTCCTACTATAGAAAATATTCTTTTTGATTGGAAAATATTTTTAAGTTTTAACTAACACCCGCGAAAATCTTCAAAACAACAAAATAAATCTCTAGGCTGATAAGATTTACATGATCAAAGTTCCAGAAAGATTACGTTACTGTGTTACCTCATATTCCTACAAAAATCGAAATTGAACAGGAAACATTCGAAATAAGAATCCATGTTGCTATAACATAAAAATGATGTTAAGTAGTATTGTTTTTGCTCTGCCAAGAATTTTTAAATATAACTAAACCATAACTGAGAAAGGTCAACAAGTTTGAAGAATTAAATTTTGCTTTGAATGATATCAAAATCCTTTACCACGATCAATCCTTAATCAATAAGAAATTTCGTTCCGAAATAGGCAGCAAAATAACTATTATACGACAGAAGAATACATTTGATAAAAAGCAAATTAAAAAATACCACCAGGAACATAAAATAGAAGACTAAACGATGCGCTGCATAATTTCAAATTTAACTCGGCGAATTTTAAATGAAAATTTTAACCAATGAATTAGGTTATAGAATAAATATACTTAAACATATATGTCGGTAGAAAAAATATTTTAGGATGTAGTCAAGCAATATCGCTAAAAACATATTGTAAGACGGTGATAGATGGTGATGTCGAAAATTTCGAAACAAAATTTATGTACTAAATTTATCGTATTACATTTTTGTCAAGAAGTAAATGTGTAAATTATTTTTTAGACGACCAGATTTGAAAGTTGCCATATTCACATGGCATCCTACCTGAAAACGTTCATGTTTTCACAACAGCTGCGATGTGAAATATATAAAACCCATCAGTTGCATTTCACATCGTATCAATAGCAACTTTATTCTTTATGCGATAGGTGGCGCCAGACAACTTTGTTGCTTGTATAAACAAACTAATTTAATTAATATTCATTTTGATGATTAATCAAAATCATAAACTATAAACATTTGTATGCAAAATATACAGAGGGGCCCACCGATAGGCTCGTTTTGAGCTGCTAAACTGAACTATGGCAAAAATGCTCGGACATTTCAACTTTATTTGTTAAGGGGACAACTTTTCCGTGTCACTTCGATCCCCAAGTGGGTGTAAAAGTCACCCCAACAATTTTAAATAGCGACATATGTAAAATACTGTAACGAAACTAGTTAATTCTTTTAAAATGTTTATTTAGATTCACTAAAATTACAATTATTTATATACACTTAATTATTTAAATATTTATTTCAGAATCCACTAACAGCAAATATTTATATTTCTATTATGTATACATATTTATATTTATATCAGTAATGAACAGTACAAGATTCTAACAAAAACTAACTAAAAGAATTTAATCTGCTGCTTATATACAAAAGATAAATTCAACAACAATACTGAAGAAGATTCCAGAATATTACTCATACGAATGATGTAATAAATTGTAATGCTATGACTCATTGGACCTAACTGAATTGACAGATGTCGGTTACTGCTATGAGTCATTTGAGGATTACATCATCTATTTTATTCTAGAAAAAGGGATTGTGTGTTTCTAGAATCTTCCATCAGATATCTGTCCCGTAATAGTGACCTTGCCCTTTGCACTTGCGATAGTTCTATCTTCGTTGGCGAATGTTGGAATCTACACTGCGATCCATACTTGCATCCCATTTGTTGAAAAAATGACAGTACACAGATTTTGTATCTGGTGGAATTCCATTTAGATTTCAACTACATACTAGGACTTTAACACCAGTGCCTCAAAATACTACCCCAAACATGATACGTACCATGCGCCAATTAAACTGGTCTAGACCGCAGCCGAGCTTTGGTACAGCTAACTTTCTACTGGCGCCGGTACAAAGTCTTCATAACGTGGCTTTTTTCTGATGGGATAATGCTTTCATCACAAGGTAGTAAATACTTCGCATACATTGGCAGTGACGGCGTACTAGATGACACGCCTTTGCAATTTCTGGCTCTTGTTGCAATATTTCTTCTACGTCACCATAACCCTTCTTAAACTCAACTGCGATGCCACGGGACATTGGGACATCTTTAGCGACACAATGGGCCAAGGGGTACTCTTCTGGTACATCAAACAGATTTCTGTACCTCTCAGCGGTAACCCCAGATCTAGCTTTGTAGTGTCCCGAATAGGTTGTCATAAAGTCAGTAAATGATTGTTCGCTGTTTTTGACTTCTAATTTTTCCAATTCAAAACGGTTCGCCCTTTGTACACACTCTTGCCGTTCCAGTTCTGCGTTCCTTCCAACGTATGGTGTTAACCAATTCATGTGAACCACTTCGGGCTTTCCTCTGTGAAACTTCATAATTCGGTAGATTACATCGTTGATCCTTTTTATAACTGTGTATGGGCCTTCCCAAGACCTTTGGAATTTGGGAGATAGACCTCGTCGACGCTGAGGTTGGTATGACCAAACTAGATCATTAGATTGAAATCCTCCCATTTTGGAATTTAGATCGAACTAGACTTTTATTCGATCGCTAGCAATCTGAATTTTGTTGCGAACTCTCTTATGTATGGAATTTAGTTTCTATCATAGGCTTTCAGCATACGCATTTCGAGCGACTTCCTTCTCTCCAGGCTTATTACCACACGGTAGTCTTATTTCACGCCCAAATAACTCCAGCTGAGGTCTCTCCTGTCGTTTCATGTACGGCTGATCGATATGCCATTAGAAACAGATGCAAGTACTCGTCCCAATTTCTTTGATGCTCCGAGACGACTTTTGACAAATATTTTCCCATTGTCTGATTCATGCATTTTACCATTCCATCTGACTGATGGAAGGTGAAGAGTAGTTGTTCTGGTTTTGCGCATTTTCAACAGTTGGCACGGATTTTGAAACAAGACTGACTCACAATTTGTTCCTTGGTCTGAGTGTAATTCCAAAGGAATCCCAAAACAGCTAAACAGTTCTTTTACCAAGATCTCAGCCACTGCAATTGCCTCTTGATTAGGTAGAGCGTATGCTTCGGTCCATTTACTAAAATAGTCCATTGCAACCAAAATGTATTTGTTTCCTGCTTCGGTTTCTGGAAAT
>JAHWXV010908574.1:0-10170 GCA_024586415.1 Phrixothrix hirtus
TTTACCTTATTTTATGTTTTGAATTTGTATGACATTATCTATAATTTGTATTTACATTCAATAAACTTCCTTTAGGTATTGATTGCATTTTTTTGTAAGTTATTACTTAGGTATTTTAAAATTTACGTGGATTTTTAATAACTGGTCAAATTGAACACAGCAATATATGTAAAAAAAATCGACGGTGGTGCAATGATAGGAGCACCAGAGTATAAATTCTGGAGGATTAAAGTTCGATCCCCGACAAAATTAATTTTTAATTATGTCTATGACATTTTAAAAAATATTAAAAATCGTAATTTTCACATTTAATAGTTGCCATTTTTAACAAATGTTTCGAAATTAAAATTTTTAAAGTGTGTATTAACTATTACGATCGATAGTGAAAATCGTTGTTTAATTCATACATGTAAAGGTATTATCAGCGAGACACTAAATTTGACAGTATTGCCTTTTTTAAAAATTCAAAATTCGAGATGTAAATCTAATATAATATTTATTCTGTATTAAGTACATACGAATTTAAAGTGTTCAAGTATTTTGTATCAAATAATTTAATTGTATGCTTTTTAGAAAGTTTCCAAAAGGATACTTGCGGAACGGTAAAAAAGGTCTCTTAAAGAATCCGTTATATTACTGAAGCAAATATCGCCGTATTCGCGGAAGCAACAAAACAAAATATTTAGCTACTTGATGTAGTTCATAAGGTACATTAGTGGTTTGCAAACAAAAGGTGATAAAATTTTAATGGTGGTCAAAGTGGTTGATGCAGTAAACTGTAACTATTGTCATAATAACCATCGTTGTATTAATAAAGTTTTATAGCTATGGTTTTGCATAATTAATTTTTATATTTAAATTTTTTGTGTGATCCTCATTATTTTATATAGCTTCATATGCACGCTTTTTACTGAACATCTTCGGAATAAATGTTATATTATATGTACAGGGTGTCCACAATCAATTACTTCTCTTCACTCTCATAGGGAAGTGCAAAACTTAATTAATTAGATTTCACATGAGCACCATTGTTATATCTGCACAGTTTAAGTAATCGAACAGTTTCGTGGAAACCGTTTCCCAAAATGCGTGAAGTAATTTTCCCTGTTTGTCACATATGGTATCCCAACACTTGTAAATTGCCGAATTTTGTTCGATTTTAGAAACTCCACGCAAAGTAGTCTAACGAAATTAAATCCAGACCTATTTGTGTCATTGGTATGTTACTACATACTCAATCCAGCGATTTAGAAACTATTGATTGCATAATGGCGTGGTGCCCCATCTTGCTGAAAAACAGGTTCAGTATACAATGTTGAATTGTTTCAGCACATCAAGATAAAATCAGCTCCATACGCAGACTTTTTTCTTCGGGGGATAGATCTCATTTACTTGCATATCAAGTTTTGGCATAAAGTCAACGTTTCACCCACTATTCTTCATCTCCTCTCATTTGTTTAAAATAGCAAAAAGGTTGTATTAATAATTACTAATATATAATATTTCTAAAATGAACCCAAAATGAAGGACCCTCACAAAATAGCGGTGATCGTCGACTAGCCCCTTACGTACGGGCCTGTTACTGTTTACTCCTTAAAAACCTTATCATTCCAAGCCACACATTGACTTTAGGTGAATCTGTTTTCCAAGAAACAAAATTTCGTTATTTTTCAGTGGCCCAAATGCGATATATCTGTTGATCCACTTTTTCCATAGGCAGCCTCATCGCTGAAGGAATTCAATTTTGTCAATGCGTTCTGCACACATAGGTACTCGTGTTGGATAATTTCCTTCATGAATATCATGTAACATTTAAATGTTGTTAGTATTTTCTTTATTTAACCTTTGTAATCTTATGAACAGTTGATATAGGAACGTCTATTCTACCGAATGTTTTTCAAATTGCTCTTCAAAAAATGTATGTTTCAAGTCAGCACTCTTTTCTGTGGTATCGTCCACATTTGTCCGCATCAAGAACGGATGATGTTTTGTTTAATTTGTTCAGTTACTCATGTATAATGTGTCTTTAATAATATTACACTTATTTTTGAATACGAAGCATCACTATCACAATGAAGAGTAGCTTGTACAGTTATTATTTCTCAAAAATATCTGATCGAATATAATTAGGTTTTATATATAAAGGTGAACAGAAGTAATTGCTTTAGTTTTATACTAAAATGTCCCCTTTATAATATACGATATTAATTTATTTTAAATTTCGTCCTTTTAAGTAGAATAAATAGAACATTTATCGCAAATAAAGTAAACAATTACTATTCGGCTAATGGTTCAATTATTCTCAAAGCAAATTTTACTGTATACCTAATAAAACGTGTTTCTTAGATTCACGGATCTCGAAAGCTGTCAATTCTGAAATAAAAATTTAGAGATAAAAAACATTTAATGCATAAATAATAGAAAAAAGTGAGGATTCATCATAACATAGCACGATAAAAGCAAAAAACCGACTCAGCTAGCAATTCTATTAGTTCAGTACAAATTTCATGGGATACTTAAGAAAATGAAATTCAACATTCTCTAAACCTTATAGAAAACGCTTCGCTGAACACATAACAAAAAAAAACAATAGTACATATAACATTTAATGAAAGTACAAACACTTACTAAAAAATTGTTCAAGTTACAATAAACACCAGACAAAGGCAATAATGTTTTAAATCCAAAAAATCTGAAATATTTCAAATTAAATTATTCTAATAATAGTGAAAAGCAAATTTTGATTGTTAATAAAATTAAATAAGTTTACAACTTTGAATGAAAAGGCGAAAAAAGTATACAATAAGTAACGAAGGTAAAAAGTGTTTAGCATGACGTTATTCAAATCGCTTTGAAATCTATATTTATTATATATTATTTGAAATAATTGCAAAAATTGTAATCACGTATGCTTTACGCCTCATACAATAAAGAAATTTGGGCATAATGGAATGTGGAAAATTTTGTAAAATATTTTCAGAATTTCTGATGCACAAATTTATAGTTAGATGTTGCATCCCAATTTCTGACAAAATTACGTACGTTTATTCTAGTCTTACACATGTTAGAGGTCATTGCAGTCAAGCACCCTCTGTTGAACTATAATTGCAGTTTATAGGAGTAAACTCAGTTCTGGTTATTAAATTAGATTTCGTTGTGTATTTTTTCAAATCGTGTTTTATTATCCAGTATTTCCAATGCTTTTTGTTGAAGCAATATTTATCAAAAACTGGTTAAAACTTAGTTGTTAAGGGAAGCTGCAGCGTACTTCATACAATCAATTTGCTTTTCTTTTCATTATTTATTAACTAGAAGCCTTATTGAAAAAACAAAAACCTATATCCCTCTGGAATAGCTTCTAGTTCCTTGCGTAGTTTTACGTACTTAATTAGAAATTATTCATTTATTACTAAATTTTTCTCAAACTTTTACAAAAGGTACAAAACAGTATCCCCTAAAGGGATTTGTCTTTTTATCTGTTTCTTAAAGGTTTTTTTCGGAAATATTAAAAAGCAAGGTAAACGCGTGAAAAGAGTGCATTTTCTCCTAATCAGTAGTGCAACCTTTTAGAATTCGTTAGTGACTGTGCACTTTTTAAATTATTGAACATTTTATGTTATAATTAGTGTAAGGTGCGCTTTTTCAGCATTGTGAACATTTAATTTAAATAACAAGTAAGATTTTACCTTTTAAAGTTTATTACATACTCTACTTTAAATCACATTACTAAAGAATTCTGGTTTTTAGAATTTATAGAAACCATTACACAGATCTAAACTCATTTGCTATTTACAACATACGTTCTGTTAACATGCGTTTTATGGCAATACGCAATCATATAAATCATAATTAGACATATAATCTTTAGGAGTACTTTATTTTTAATTTTAATTTAAATAAGTCGCAGTATCTTTTTTGTTTTCAACACAACTTCTAAATTTAATTTTAAATATATTTAAATAAAAATTACGCTATAATTTGTGGTAGCAGATCAAGTACATATTTACTATCAATAGTAAGTAAATCACAGAGTGTAATTCGATACGGCGTTATAACTTGTTATATCGAAAATTACATTCAACATTTTTCTTCAACATCTGCAACGAATTGTGTAATAATATCAGCTGTAGACAAAATGTTATTATATGCAACCATTTTCAAAATAGGGCTTAATGGAATTTAATAATCTCAAAAATCGGTCTCTTTTAGTAGGTAGCTTAATCCGTTTTATTTCTACAACCATTTCAAAACAACCCCGTATAAGCGAGGAGTTTTAAAAATTACCTGAACCTTTTGTACCTAAATCTAATGTTAGATCGTATTACGGCTCTGTATATTAAAATCAATAAAATTGAAAATTAGTTAAATTTGCAGCTTACACGAATGAATAGGTAAATTAATTATACTTAAATATTGAATGTTTGGAAAACTGAACAGTTGACGCGTATTTTAAATTCTCAAGCATTAAAATTTAACGAATTTTAATAAATTTTATTGTATATGAAATAATTGCTAGTCACTGAAATTGAAATAATCAAAACGTAAAAAAATGCAAGCTAACAATTTTACAACAAATTTGAATTGACTTCTTAAACCAATTTATAATGGCACCGCTGATAAATTATCGTGTATTCTAGTACATTTAAAAAAGTTTCTCTTTATGCGCGTCGAAAATATTGTGCAGTAGAAGTAAAAAGCATATGTAATTAATTTCAGAGACGATAAATTGAAGAAGAATTATAAAAGGACACCTTGTGTATCTAAAGTAATCTTGAAGATAGTTAAACGTAGTTTCTTCAAAGCTTATTGTTTAGGCCAAAATCGTAAGATAAGACGGCTTTAAATTATATCTCAGGTTACAGTAATTGAAACCAAATAATGAAGAATTCGGTAGAATAATCGGCGATAAGAACAAACACGTGGGATATGCAACTAATTAATCGTCACACTCACACACACATACTAAACGCAGGTGTTGTCTTAAGATTATATAAAATATTAGATAGTACTTAAATTAGTAACTCAAGTCCACAAACATGGCGAGTTGCATCGCAAATTTTTAAACGCGTTTTTCCTTGTAAGTAGTGAAACCTAAAAACAAATTTCTTCGCGCATGGCCATAGATGTCAAGACAAAGTGATATCTATTTGGACAGCCAACATCTGCTATAATGGTATAAATAAACGAAATACAGGGTTGAGAAAGCTCTTGACAAGGCTTTCACAGCCAAATGGATCGGATATAGAGGTACTATTGAATCTGCCGTGCGATCACATGATAATTAAAAGATCGACTATTTCGGACAATACCTCATTCTTTAAATAAGTTACGGGGAATAATTTGACTCGAAGTTATGGCGAATGATCCAAATATTATTTCACCGTGCTATCTGCAGCTTCTATCAGCATGTTGTGGATTACCAAACTGCGAATGAAGAGCATTTTAAGCAATAATTAATGAGTTAACTAGAATTTCTCAAAAATAGAAAATTCAATCATTGATAAATTGAAAACGTCTAAAAGCATTCTGAAGTAGTCTCGACATAATCTACAAGACGGCGTTGAAAAAATAGAGGCTTGAAATTTAAAAATATTGCGGTGGTCTTGATATCTCAGTCTCACGATCATTAATTGCCAAACCAACATAACTGCCGAGCGCATCACTTAAAACCACGTACTTTTGTCTGAAATATTTTTCTCTAAAGTCTATGATTTTTAAAATATTCGGCTGTCCCGGTACATTTTCACCGCATTATTTAGATATGAATATCACGCGTATCACCCTGTATATAATTTGAATATGAATTTTACAAATATTCAAAGGATATAAAATTAATGAAGCATTTAGTAAATATTCAAAACTGTAAAATAATCAAAAGTTATTGTGTACAGGGTGTCTCATTTTTGAGGTTATCTCGGTCGTTATTACAGATAGGATTATTCGATTTTTACGAACCTTTTCCACTTTGTCGAGACCAATGTAATTGCAAAAATCTAATTTTCGAGATAGTCAAGTTTTGAGAAACTTTGCATTTTATCATATCATGGTTCGAAATATTTTGTAAACGTACTAGATAGAAAATTGTATAAAGAATCCAGTGGCATAGAGTGCTTTTTTTGAGATACCGTTTTCCTGTTATAGATTTATGCTATGTTTTGTACATGAAAGTCATAGTTAGCTATGAGCTAGTTAAATTTCTTATTTTCTCTGCTTTTGAAAAATATATAATTTACTATAATTATCTTTAAAAATAAAGTATATATGTTAAATTATTTTAATAACGTTATTTGCATACAAAGACATGGTAGGCTGTGAGTCAATAATAAAAAGGCTTTCTACAAATGAACAATACGTTCGTGAAAACCACATAATCCTATCTTTAGTAACAACCGCGCACCTGAGAATCCAATTGAAAATGAGACACCATGTACATAAAACAATAATGATAAAATATTATTCTTTCGATAATTTTCAAGATCGCATCTGGGTTCTGTATAATATTTGACAAAATGAAATCGTAAGGACTAGCAAGTTTGATTGTTTAAAAATTAATTTAGACTCAGAAAGGACAAAATAAGAGAACCAAAAATTATATAAAAAAATTCTACTAAAGTCCGGTTTTTAACGTAGTAAAATACAATCTAAGGAATTTCAATATTACCTTAATTCTTTTATATCTTAAGCCCAATACTAAAAATTGCATTACGGCCCTAAATATCAGGAAAAACTTGCTACTAACAATTTAATGAATAAATAAGTTAATTTTACTTGATATTGAATAATTGCAATAATTGATTAAAGTACAGCTGTATCAAAAATATTTTTAATGATGAATAATATCACACCTTCGATTATTAAATTGACGTAAACAATTGGTAAAAACTTGTATTAATATTTAATCTAACTTAAATTGGTTTGAAGAAACATTTAAACAGTGATAACGGGGGAAAAAGGTTAATATTAGTTAAACATAGGAAAATACGATTTAGCTTAAATATAAATATAATTTTATCTTAGAACTGGATGAAGAAATCATCAAGGTTCATAAAAAATAATAGTACACACTGAAATTATACGGAATCTCAATGAAGGAAATTCTTCAAACCTTTTTATTTCGATCCATGCTAGGTGAGGGAGACGTAATCGCAGGCTATAAGCTGCAGATTAGGATAAATTATGCAATTATAAGCGGATAAATAGGTTACAAATACGACATATGCAATCTATTATTGAAATATGTGAATGAGGGAATTTTAGAAATAAAAAATGTTACCTTATTAAAATTTCCCATCAAAATTTAAACAAAGGCATTTTTTGAACGTCTATAGTTGACACTTTATTTGTCAAATTTTGAATAAAATGAGCAATGCAGTTACTTCGAGAAGCTCTGGTGTTCTTGATCGATATTAAAAATAGTTTCGTCGATTTAAATAGTTAAACCGCAGTAACGATAACTTTCGAACGTTCCACTCCATTATATTAATTGTTACATAATCAATTGCAGAACTCTCCGGAATGCTGTCAGAGCTTTGAACAGAACGTCAAGTTATGTTCCAGAAAGAGAATTTTCTATTAAAAATTCCGAATTTTGTCAATTATCCTTAAAAATTATGCTAAAGTTCAATGATAAAAAATCAACAGAACTCTAGTGTTATATTGGAAAAACTTCCCTGGGCAATTAGTTAGAAAATTTAAGCACATATACCTATCGAAATTTCTTCTGAAAAATTCAATTTTATTGAACATTAGCTTCTTTTATGTATATGTAAATTAAAAATATGCCCCACATAACAGGACCGAATACAGAGTATATTAAAATTAATTTTTAATTAATATAACCATTCTGTTTTGTGTTTAAATATTTAAAGTGGGGACAATCGAGGCCATAAAACTGAACAAATTATATGGCATATAAAAGTCAGGCATTTCCGCACATAAAAGAAATCTGCTGCGTAATAAAATTATTTCATAGAAAGCATTATATTAAGGATAAAAATATTTAGAACGTTTAACCAGATTTGTTCGCAAACAGCATATGTAATCAAGCAAAACTCCTGGCGGTTTGTTAAAATTTCTGAATCACGTCATTTATGTCAAAAATGACAATTCTAGGATTTTTCTGCAATTATATGCTACTTTTGTGGACATTAATTGTTACGTGAAATGTGGTTACGTATGCGCGCCCGAAATTTCACCAATTTTGTGTAGTCTTTTAATTTGTTGACGCATTATATGTAGAATACATAATAATTATATACTGGACTGACTTAATCAAATATCTAACAGTTTTGATATACTGTTAACAGTGTTATTTACACACGCAGGTTGTATTTCAAAATACACTTAAAAGTTTACGACATATCAAAAGAATATAAAACTCGTTCCAATATTAAGAAAAATAATAAAAAGCTGATCCTACAGATAATCGCTACATAAGCGTATTTCTTAAAATGTCAAATTTTCACATATCCTTCAGGGTGTTAAAAAACTGTTTAACGCTACACGAAGTAATTGACCAAGTTTTTTTGTTTTTTAAGAGCGACCTACATTTCTGTCTGCATTTCAGCCATCATCGTCTTTATGGAACACTGGAAATTAAATTTAATCAAAAGTGGTGCTCTTACATCAAAGTCCAGTTTGAATTTATACATTTTTTGATCACGTTTATGAAATAGCTTTTAATAGATTAATATAGATTAACATAAATAGAACTCATTTAAATTTTATTAATGTCACGAAGCGGTTTTTGCATGACGGTATTTGAAAATTTATGTGGAGGCATATCAGTGTTACGATAACACTACTAATTATACTAATGGAGAAAATTTTAATTATTTATTTCTTTCCTTTTGAATCATCATTCATTGTTATCTATATTATTGCATTAATTTGCGTGGTTAATTACTTCAAATGTTTGGTGGAGAAAAATAAAACCTCAAAGCGTGCTTTCCGTACGATCATATTGAATTTATTTAAAATATTGAAAGCAAGTTTTAAATGCTATCTTATTTTAATTTTATAACTACGAAATGATTGGAAAAACCCTTTGCTTTGTTGACAATCATAACCATATCCATATTAAAAGTTTACATACCGTATTTAATTTCACTTTAGTCAGGTGCGTAAAACATACTCCTACTTGTTTATAAACAATAGTTTTTATGAACATCGGCCTTTCAAAGTTCCAGTAGTAAATCAATTCTTAATTAAATTATAGGATTACGGTTAATAACTGAAATTTGGCCAAAAACTCGCTGAGAAAATTATAAATACTCTCAGGAGTCTGGACCTCAAAGACAGAGCCAATAAGTACAATTGATTCGTGATGAATTCTGATTGGTTCCTAATTACTTCCGACCAGTTGTTGTCTATGTCAGGAAACAATTTTATCAAAACTACATTTGTTGGATTATTTCGATTTTCGTTATATTCGAACATAAATCGAAATGACGACATACTCAACGAGCGTTTAGAAAAATATAAAATTGCAAACAAAAGTTGGCTTGAATTTTTCTAAAACTGGCATACACATTCAAAAATACATTTATTGTCTGCGCGCTAGGAGAATGCGGTCAACATCAACAAACTGTAAAGCTGTGGATGGTTGAGTACGAAAGCGTTAAATGTTGAACGCAACTTATTTAAGCATACGTTCAAATGCAAGTAATATTGTTCCAATAAATATTTGTATAAAAAACAACATGGAAGCCATATGATAACAATTTCATAACTGCACTTTAATATAGTTGTCATCATTTTAGCACGTTTTGCAACCTGTGCAGATTTCTCAAGTTTTTATTTTAAGATTTAATTGTTTTATTATTGAATGATTCTAGAGGTGCTTAAATACATAGGTATTTGCGAGAGGTAACTCGCTGTGGCAATTTAATGTACCCAGAGAAAGTAGGACGTGGAGGAATATGGCTGAGCGTTGGCAGAGTATATTAGTAAGGAAGAACGTGGCAGAGTGGTGTCTAAGTGTGGCAGAGTGGTGGCACAACGTGACCGAGTGGTACTTTAGGGTACAAAAATCGATCAACGGTTTACCCTCGGGTATTCGTTATGCAAACAATCTGGTGTGAAACAACACACGACTTTCTCTTACGCACATATGCCACATATGCCAATAGTGTTCACAAATCATTAGACTATTGCCTACGTTTATTTTGA
>JAHWXV010908635.1:0-11834 GCA_024586415.1 Phrixothrix hirtus
ATATATATATATATATATATATATATATATATTACAGATTCCGACGCCTCAGTAATGAACGTTTTAAATAAACTACTCGTGTATAAAATTTAGTTGATTAATTCTCGTGTATGCTTAACTTAGTACTGTATACCGCAATTTGATTTTATGAAAACTTAGTGTACAGGGTACTCTACTTTAAATTTGATGTTTTGTTATGTATATACTGTTTATGCCGATATATGCTACCCAAATTATTAAGGTTGGCTTACTAAGACATTTTTAAGTCCACCGTTAATGTAATTTTTGTAAGTAATCACAAGCATCGATCGCTTTGGCCAATGTGAAAATTATTGTGCTGTTTTTTTTATTTTATTAGTTAGATATTTACTTTCTCTATGCAAGACCGTCTGTTGTGTAAAGTGTAAATTGAGTTTTTAAAAACAATATAATGTGTTCTGTGCTCAATTAATCCTCTTATTTATTTATTTTACATATAACTGATTAATTTATAGCAACAACGAGTCAGAGTTGTCTAACGAAATTTAATGTTCAATTCAGCATTATTATTTGATAAGGTGTACAAGAAAGCTTTTGTTACAAGCAAAATTCAAAACGTTGATTACACATTAAATCGCCTTCAGTATTTTTGAGAAGAATTCATGCTACTTGCAGCATTTCTTGACACATGCGTCACGTTTATTCAACTTAAAGTTACCAACGATAAGTCATTGCGTTTTCAATATTCTCGATTTATCTTTTGTTTAACAATTGCTAGCTAAAGAGTTAGTTTTAATTAATCTCAGTAAATCTCAATAAGAGGAGCTTCACTCCTAATTTTATAATTACGTTTAGCGCTTCGCTTCATACAGGGCGATTTTAATTAAGTGAGCACTTTTGGTATTAGTAAATTCCTTTTTAGACATCAACCCGTATCTGCAGAACCGCTTTAGTGTCCTTCTCCACTTTGGAAGGTAATGTCATTAAGATGGTGACATACAGGGTGTTCTCCGAACACCGCCTGTCTGCAGTTTGTCTTAAAAACTGTGGCGCCCACATTTTACCGATTTACACCTATTATTTCTACAGTGTTTAGCCTCACAGTATCGATGGAACACGCCTCGCTCCGCTGAAGCTTTGCCGCTCGTGGTTAAACATTGGTGATTTCTGCCACATGCGTTATTGTCAATTTAGCCTGTGACAGACTATAACCTATAATTTTAACTTTTTACATCATTTAGGTGCAGAATTTCGTGAAAAATTATCCGTTTTGCAGAAAAAAATGGCTATTCTTCATCAGAAGGACGTACCTGCTCGCATGTGTTTTAGCATTACGCAAATTGGCGAATTTCAAATATGATTTGAGTCCATCCGAATTCAATGCCTTTCCAAACATCAAATTCTGTCTAGCTGGTCAACACGTTTCATCCAAAATCATGAGGAGATTTCGATTATAGATTGGCATTTCGCAGACCGTACGGGAAATTACTCCAGGTATGGGATAATGGCTTATAAACTTCACAAGAATGGATGAATTGAGCGTAAGGAAGATTGCGTGTGAAAATAAACACCATTTCAAATAACACACTCGACATTTCATGGTTAGGTTACTAAACTTTCAGACCACTCACTGTAGCTTAAACCACATTCGACATATATAATAGGGCACCTAATCTAAATTATTCCCAAATTACATAAAACACAATCAATTAGCGTATTCACATTATTTGGAACTGAATTTGTAGTTTAATTGCTTATATTAAACTAGTTTTAGGGCACCTATAGTTTAGTGGAATAATTTAATGGAAAGGGGGTCCTCTAGTAAATTTAGTGACAATACTTTTGCCTCTAACGTTTATTACATTGACACATTTGCATACTAATTGCTCTATTCGACTATTTCACTAATTAAGTATCGACGCTTTAAATCTACGAATAAAGAATACTAAGAAAGCGCCCCTCCAATTTAAACTGTTGAACATTTATGTAGCCAGCGCAAAAGAACAACCACCGGTTGACTCCATTTTTGTTAGTTCATCGGTAAAGTGCTAAGTTGTGAAAGTTTCTATTATTGTTTGATTTATAAAAATCATGTATGTGCCGCTTACGGTTGCACTAATAGCAGTACTAAAAAAACGCCTAGTTTATCGTTACACAGGTAAATGTTAGTCGGCTGATTTGTTTCTGCCGCATTTAATATTAAATTCTTTCTTATCTTTAATATTTATTATTTTAGAAATATTTACTTATTTTGTACATATAATAAGCTACAATTATGCATATTTTATAATGGTTACTTATTTGTGTACACAAAAATATCGATAACAAACGTCAAAGGTCATCACCGTTTTAGTTTTATTTACATACACGTAGACGTGCATATGAATTTGTAAATAACATCTTCATTTCTTAAGTAAAAAACATTGTACAAATTATTTACGCTATTATGAATATACATCTCGATAAATATCATTATGTAGTTCAAATTACTTGAAACGAAATCTATCTTATATTAGTTAAATTTTCTTAAAGTAAAATTAATTAATTTGACAATTTAAATAAATAATAAAAAATAATAAATTTTATAAATTAAGCAAAATGGTTTCTTGGTGCTCAACTATTTACATTGTTAATAAAACGTTAATACAACATGAAATGAGTGATTTATTGGTGGCGCCTACATGAAACAATTTGTATAACACCATAAGTTATAAAAATTATGGTAAAATACATATATAACTTTTAATACAAAATAAATCTTTAGCTATTTCTACTACACCTTACAGTTTGTGTTTACAATAGTGTACACTAAAAATAATTTATTGAACCTGCTTGAAGATTTGTTAATATTTCTGTACTTTTACATTCATACATTTCAATGTCTTATAACATGCCCCACATCGTTAACTTTCCCTCATGTTGCATTTATCATCAACTGAATTATGAAAAAAAACTTAAATATTAACAATATCGGTACCATAGCATAAACAGAACCAGCAAGATAACTTAACAAATTTCCTATTCCCAAAATATGACCTTGAGCTGTATTCAAGATTTCAATAACAAAATGTATCTTTTACAAATCCGTGTAAGTGCCAAGGCCACATTATCTTAATATCATAAAACTATATTTGCATCTAAAAGTCTGTTTCATGAAGGTACTTGTAACTATAATTACTAACAGTCCAGTATATAAAGTGTAGGTGTACGAAGAGGTGTTTTACTCTAATACATCGATTGTTGAGAAATCTGGAAAATATACATTGTGATTATCACAAAGCATAAATTCATGATTTTTTTCCTTAAATCATTTTTCGTATGTACGCCAATGATGGAATAGTCAACACAAATTTGACGTTTTGAATACATGCGCAAAACATTCTATCGCCGCCACATTGGTTAGTTAATTTGGACACAATTTTACGTATTTAGAGCTGTTCCTTAGTATTATTTATTTATACCTTTAAATAAATCGGGTTAGAAAGTATGTACTTCATATTCATGAATGGTTTGAATAAAAGTTGACTTATTTAAATTATATAAGTTTTTAAAATTTTATATAAATTCGTACGCTTCTATTACAGTAGATGGTTGAAGAGTAAATTTCAAAAATTGTACAAGCGCTTCTTACATATTGCATTCATAAGATACTAACTGAAATGTTAGTGTGTTATGACAATTACTATAATATCGCTGATTAAATCCAGATGTAATGACGGCTGTCCACTTAGAATATTATTAGCATAAATGTTTATTCAAATATAATGCCTCAGTGAATCTTAATTACAATTAAGTAGATATAGAAGAATTCGACTTGGCAGTGTAAAAAGCTCAGTGGTGTAGTTTCAGGCACACTATATATATAACTGGAGGAACAGTGTTCGATTCCTGGTAGAACGAATACTTTGGATATTTATTTCTATGAAACTCTAATAATTAATATAATTTAATACGAGGCCTGCTCCTTAAATTTGGCATGTGGCACACTATAGTTTGACATTTCTGCTGAAAAACAGCTGTAACAGAAGGGGCGTATATAGAGCGGGTCTATTAGTGAATAATTCTGAAAACTCGGAAAAAACATGGATTTAAATCGTGAACATTTTTCAACAATCATTTTGTTTTATTATCATTGAAACGAAGTCAAAAGGAGTGCATAGCTGATCTACAATCTGGTTGGTCGTGAGGTACCATCAAGAAAAATTGTGTTTTGGTGGTATTAAGAATTTAAATTCAATCGTAGTAACCTTAGCGATGAAATTTGTGAAGGTCAACCAACAACACCAAAAACAACAGAAAATACTGATGTTGTACGAGAAATAATAAACTCAGACTGTCATGTAATCCTTAGGTATCGACGTGAAACAAATAAATCACATTTTGCATGAACGCGATGGATTCCCCATAGTTTGACTGAAGATCAAAATCAGGCTCGTGCCAAATGGTGCACAGAAATACTACACAGTTCAACTCAGGTACATTAAATTTGGTATACGATATTGTCAGTGGTAAGAAAAGTTTAATTATATGCCCACGAACCTGAAACCAAACAACGGTCGACTGTTTAGGCGTGTCAAAGTAACTGAAAACCAACGAAAGTTGTTCGTGCTTGCGGTGTTTCCAAACAAATGATCGGCTGTTTTGTATCAAAAATTGATTATGAGTTACTATACCTTTAGAAGACCGTAAAACTATACATTCTTAGTGGTATGTAACAAATTGTTTACCACATGTTTTGTCTAAAGTACTAAAAAAGTATAAAATGCAAACTCACATACAGAACGACAAACTGTGAACTCTTCGGTCAGTTAGAAAGTTGAAATAATGCCTCATCATCTTCATAGTCCTAATTTATGTCCTAATGACCTTTTTGCGTTTCAAAAGCTCAAACAACACCAGACGACGCAGTTGAAACGTTCAAGAGTGGAATTTTGGGTGTGCCGACTTCTGTGTGGAAAGAATGTTATGACAGTTGGTTTAGTCGCATGAAAAATAGGATGAAGTACAAGGGGAAATATTTTGAAAAGTAATAAATCAATTTTGTTAATTTTAAGTATGTTCGTTACCTTCTATCTCGAAATTAAGGCAGGTGCCCTTGTATTCAACAGATTTAATTAAAATTTTCTGCAATTATGTATTACTTCATATTTCACTGATACGTTATATGGTAATTAAGAAACAAAACTGAATTTATTAGGTACACAATTATATTAAACAAAAAATAAAACTGTAAAACTACAAAATAATTTTCTTGCGCATTCATATACCGATGCATGCGCATTTTCCGGTCTCGGAACAGTATTGTAGCTCATCAGCCGTCAGTACCTTAGGAATTTCTACAGTTCTATCGTCTACACCCTTATTGCTTTAAAAGCAACTTCCCTTAGGTCCGTTTCTTATCTTGGAAATAAAAAAAGTCGCATGTTACAAGATGAGGTGGTATAAAGAAAGATAAAGTCCTTCTTCATACATAAAAGCATTATGAGCAGGAGAGTTATAGTGGTGCAACATCCGTCCATTTGACCATTACTCAGGTCTATTCAACTGGGTCCTTTCCCTAATCCTTCTTTAAATTTGTACATAATAGTGCTAGTTAACTGCCCTAGCTTCAGGAAGCCATTCAACTAACAAATTTCCCATAACGTTGAAAAAATGGTAAACATTGCTTTAAACTTCGATTTGACCATTTGGGTATATTTTACTCTGGCAGAGTCGTCGTATTTCAGTACATGAACTGTCATTTAGCTTTTGAGTCGTACTCACTCGTAATAGTAGAATTCAAGAAATACGAATTTCGCTTAATGTTATCAGATCTCCTCCAAACCCAGTGTGCGATTCTTGGAAATAATTTTACCACAAACCTTTGACAAGGTTAAATTATTTTATTAAATTTGTCTAACCCACTTCGCTATTAATATTTGGTACTCGACTGTTATTTTTGGTAAAAATTTCTTGAACCTTTTCGACATTTCCATCATTTGTCAGACATCAGACATTCTGGATTTTTACTGTGTCTAACTTGTTTTCTGTCATCCGTAGATCTCCTGGCAATTCAAGCATGAGCTCGGGATATATAATTTTTCTTATAAACTTTTTCAAGCTTACAATAGATTTTGGTAGTATTTTTGCAAATTTTACTAAAACCTTGATACTGGCGCCTTGTTCAATTTTTGAATCCAACGTAATTTTGAGAAGAGCGGTACAACAAATGTGATAGATTTAAATATAATTTATTAACGATTCAGTAATAATTATTAATCATATAAGATGTACAAAATAAGAAACTGAATGAAGGAATTACTAATCTACAGAGTATAAAATGAAATATGAATAGAGATAATTAAATTCAAAATAATGTAATGTACGTAATTATCAATAGCTCATTAACTTGATTAAGATTGAAGATAAATCTAATATTTAGGCAAAGCAGCTTATAAAATTTCTTAGTCTAAGTTATATCATTTTAAATTAAATAAGTATTAAAAATTTACGAAAGTATACGGATGACCTTTCAAAGATTATGGTTATCAATAATCTTCATTGAACTACATAAACTGAAATTAATATTCATAAATAAAGAAATGGAACTTTCGATTTAACGCAGAATAATCACAAAATAATTTAATTGTTAGTGATCTGTATATAATTGGTTTTTTAAATGACCTTTGATTACACCTCTTCAGGTAACGGACAATAATTCACTGCCTAGACCATGCTTTATGAACTATTGCGCTTCATTCTTGAGGTTGGATAATTTTCCATTGGTTATTCCTTTAAACTGGACTTTCCTTTGATACAATCATCAAATAGAAAGGTCTTGTTTGCTATGGAATTGTGCTAAATGGACTTGCGTATGATATAATTTGTATCGAGCCTTCTTATTAAGCACTTCATTGGATTGATACTTTGAGCACTATTTATTTATTTCTAATCTTCGCATCTGCTAGTACCCTCAGAAATTAAATTCAAGGCAGAAAGCAGAAAATGAAAAGACGTTATTCTTCTGGTGTAGATGGTTTTTATAATATTTCCTGTATTTTGGCGAATGTATCATTACTTCTTGAGTTAATTTATACCATTTTCTCGCCAAAAATTTAATTAGGAATGTACATGGTACTTCGCGGTTTAGAAGTATTAAGTATTTAAATATTACTTGCAAATTTTACTATTACGTCAATTATATTGGCAAATTATCTGACTATGAATTCCTCTTATTATTGAAATAGTCACGTTTTCTGTCTACCTTTTGTTATAAATACATTTGTCCATGATTTAGTGAATTTACTGATATTTCTTAATTTTACCAGACTTTGTTATCCTAAAATAATTAATTACATTTTTGTGCGCATTACTAATGTCAAGCATTAGCATACGTACAAAAATTGTTTAATACTCTTTAAAATATTCTTTCCGTAATTACCTAACAATTATATAGATTGTTTAATAGATACTTTAATACTATTGAAAATATTCTTTCTATAATTACCTAACAATTATATAGATTGAATTTGTTCCCACTTCAAATCTGCGTCACTTATTTGATTTTTGAAATATCTGCAAATAGATTCGCTAAATGACGAAATACCAAAAGATAATCTTCTAGGATACTTTTATTATTGTTGTACAAAAACCATTAAAACTACGAGGGTAGTTCAATAAGTCAGGTAAAAATGAAACAAGCAGTGTTTGTTAGATGTAAATTTATACTTAATTCAATGGCATGCAAGGCATTTAATGGTTTTAGTAAAATAAGGTTTATCTTTGTGCGGCCAGCAACTCTGGCGGTCATTTCCTCATTGGATGGAAATTTCTTACTAGCAATCTAAGTTTTCATGATTGAGAATAAGGAATAGTCAGAAGAAGCCAAGTTAAGTAAATATGTGGCATGTAGAAGCATTTTGAAGGGCAATTCATGTAATTTTGTAGTTATAGTAGCTGGAAAATATGCTAGTACACCATGGCGACCAAGCAAAATTTCTTTATTTGCTAAATGGAGGCGACATTCTTTGATGTTTTGATTCAAGTGATTTAACAGCGATAAATAATACTCTGCTGTTATTGTCCTACCTTTTTAAAGGTTGTTAATGAAATATATTCCCAAGCATCCTAGAAAATTGTTTTCAGCCATTGAAACCGCTTTTGCATGCTTCGGTGCACTTGAACCAGCTTCTACCCATTATTTCGATTGATTTCTGGTTTCCTCAGTATAGTGGTGGATAGGAGTCTCGTCAGCAACAGTAATAAATCGGCACAAATATTCAGATGTATTACGCTTAAACAGTTTTAAATAGTACTCCGAAGTTGTTTGACGATTACAGATAGCTTTTCATATGCAAATCGTAACATGGAATTGAAACTACGGCACCAAACTACAAGTTTAAAGTCTCCACAATCTCATGTACCTTCATACGACGTCTTTCTAACACAATACCATACAGTTTTGTTATCACTTCTGGTGTATGGACATCCCATGGCCTGCCAAAGCACTATACCCGCGAGTTCTCCTGAGACCGCAATAAAAATCATTAAATCACATGTGTGTTATTTTAAGTGATGAAGCAGAGTCTGTATAATATTTTTTCTGTTATGATTTTTCCACGCAAAAAAATAACGTTTAATCAGAACGCGAAAGTCACTTTTTTTCATTTTAGCGTTAGTTGTTTAGTTTAAATTGCTATTAAACGCGAACAATCAGTAAATGTTTTTCAAAATTGGTAAGGTGCCATCTAGAGAAATGTATTGTAAAGAATGATATTGATTTTATTCTGATTGTGGCACAGCTTGTACTTTTACTTGATTTACTGAAATGGCCAATATAGCAATATCCATTGTTATTATTGTAAGATGCTAATTTATCAGCTATAATTTTTGAATTAAACCACTTCATTGATTGTGAGTTATCTGAGCACTTCCATTTGCTGTTTAATCTGCTGAGCTGTTTGTAGACAAACAATGTCCATCGGAAATTCTTAACAAGTTATGGTCCTGAATATTTATTTTTGTTTTCTTTATCTAAAATTATTACAATTCCTTTCTAAAAACTTTTACACATTGATTTATATTAAATGATTTTTAAAAATTTTAAAACGGGCATGGTTTGGGAAATGCGCTGCATGTCATATAGCATAGCTATAAAAGTTAATGAAAATATAGATTTAATTATGGTATGAAATTACAATTCATTCTTCATTTTCAAGCCATTGGAAGTCGATTTGTAAGTGAATTATTTCAAAATCTAAAATTTTAAATAACGTGCTGAAGTAAATTCCTTGTAAAAAAGGTTTGAAGGCAACATAAATTAAAACTAAACATATAAATGTGTTAAGAAAAAACGATTACAGTCGAAGTCCAAAACTGCGACAACACCAGAAATAATTCAAAAAATTCAAGATATAATATTTTTGAATAACCGTCAGGTCAAAGTAGTTCAACAAAACGAGTAGAGTACACTTTACATAAATAATTGCACATAAAAAAGTTTTGCAAAAGATGGTTAGCGTATTTGCAAACATATTATCATAAATGCATTCGAATGTGAGTTTCTCAGAAAATCGGGTTTCCAAAAGCAAACACCATTTTTCATCAAGACAATTTATTTGTTCACAAAAGTGTTTGGGTAATACGAAAATTTACTAGATTTACTAGATTTTGCGAACTCTTGACTTCCACCTGCTTCCAAATTTCAAAAACTTCCTCAATGGTAAGCGCTTTTCGTCCGATGAAGAATATTGATCCTACCTCCGCTCTCCGGAAAGCTCATTAAAATTAAGTTACTTTAAAAACTTTAACTTGTTTTTATCACTATTCTGCGGAGCTTTCCCGTCACTCTCACATGTTACAGTTCATTCTATTCTCATTTATCAAAAAATATTATTAACCGAAACAATTGATACATTATATTCTCAGATGCTATTTGATTAATTTAAGAACTAATTACAAACTACTCACTAAATAAGTTTGCATTTACATACTATTATGTAGATATAAAATTTAGATCGTAATGTAAACGAATTATATAAACTTCTATAAATTTGTATTTTAAATAAAGATGTCTGTTTAATTAAATATGATTTCTATAGACAGGCAAAAATTTAATTTAATCTATAGGATAGCCTTTGAACTTGTTCAGCTTAACTAAGAAAATTACTTCTCATCTATCCTATGCGGGAAGTTTACCACCCAGACGCCTACGTCCATAGTTCAATCCTTTATAATTAAGCGTCGACAGAAATTATCTCCAACACAAATCGTATTTCACAATTCTATGTCCCTTCTTGATATAATTTAAAAACAGAATGACTTCAATTAAATTATAATGCATAAATCCTTTTACTATTAAATTACCTTAAATGAAGTGATGAATACCAATCAATGAGTTCATGCTCTAAAATAAGACACTTAGAACCAGTTTCACAATAAATTTAAAACTACATTATTTTAAAGCAAACATAAACTTCTATTGCTATAATTGTATAGATAATCGTACTTAAAGTTGTAAAAGTAACTTTAAATGTAATTTAAAGAATCCAATGTCACGACTGATTACTGCGACTTTGAATTTATTTAGATATCCTTTAAGCTAAGTCGTCATTCGTGATTACATCATTTCGTTAATTCTATCGAACCTTCTGAAACGTTGCACGGCACCTCCACAAAATTATTTGCATTTCTAATTTTGTTACACTGCCCTTCCTTAAGACTGTTACGTCCTGTAATAGCGATCTTGGATTTTGCTCTTGCAATGATACTATCTTTTTTGCGAATGTGGGAATGCACTGCGATCCATACTTGCACCTTCATTTCATGAAAAGTGGCAGTCTACAAATTTCGTGGTTGGTGGAGTTCCTTTCGGATTCTAACTACATACCAAGATCTTGATACAATTGTCTAGTAAAACTACCTCTGAAATATTACGTACTACGCACCAACCTAAGCTTTGATATAGATAACTTTCTAAATGTCTGTTCACCGTTGTTGGCTTCTCCAATGTTGTTAATCCCGTTTAGGACTTTATACGGGCCTTCCCAGGAACTTTGCAATTTGGATAAATCTCGTCGTTGATGACGCTGATCAATCAAAGTAGATTATTGGGTTGAAATCCTACCGCTTTAGCACTTATATCACTGTAAAATTTCATTCGAACGTTTTCAGCACATTCATTTCCAACTACCAACTCCTCTGCAGGCTTGCTACTAAACTCTAAATCACACAGTAGCGTAATTTCATGCCCAAAAAACACTCTAGCTAAAGTCTCTCATATCCCCTCGCTTACCGATGGCCGATATACCATCAAGAACAGATGTAAGTACTGGTCTTGATTTATTTAACGGCCAGAGTCATTTATCCGTTGCACCATTTCATCCGAATGTGGATGAAGATCAATTGTTCTGGTCTTGCCTATTTTCCACAGTTGTCAGAGACTTTAGAATAAGGCTGACTCAAAATTTCCTCCTTGGTGTGAATATAATTGCAACGGAATCCACAAATGGCGAAATGGAACCTTCACGAAAGTCTTGCCCAATATAGCTACCTCTAGATTTAGTCCATTGCAGCTAGAATGTATTCATTCCCTGCTTCTGTTTTCGTAAATGGACAAGCTATAGCAATTGTTATTCTTTCAAATTGACTATCTACATTTTACGGTCTCATAGGAACTTTGTCACGGTCTCACCTTTGTCCTTTAATTATTCTGCATTAATTTTAGTATGTACATTTGGTACGCCCAGTATATAGGTACTTACGATTTCGTTTGGGCCAAATGTGTATATAATGGGGATATTTAAAAATCGAAATTTCGTTTTGGATGTTTCTGTGTGTGTACGTTAGTAAATAATTCCTTTTCTTATATTAATATT
>JAHWXV010908656.1:0-11109 GCA_024586415.1 Phrixothrix hirtus
TTTTTCTTAATTTTTAAGACCAAATCTAAACTTTAGCAATAGAAATATCGATGCAATATATGGATTTTCTAAAATAAAAAATTGGGGTTGCAACCCCCGTTGCTATAGCGACATTTAATAACTTGACATTTCTGTAATAACGAGTTTCCATTTTGTTTCGTCGCAAAATTTTGATTGGAAGCGGAGATATATTAAAAACCGTTTTTGGGGGTGAACTTTGAGGGTGGTTTTCATGTCTTAAAAGTGCTTTACAGCAGATAAAAAAAATATGTACTTGTCTTTTATTTTTTGATGTTCTACAAGATATCAAAAAATCAATGACATCGGTGAGTTCGGGTTGGGGCCCTTTCCTTGTCAGTGAAATTAGTAAATTATATAAGAAGATAAAGCGGATATACTGTAGTAAAAATTCCTACAAAGTGACACATGCTGTATGTATATATCCTCATAAGGAAAATTGATGCATTCAATTGTTGTTTAGAACAACATTAAAAATTTTGCAGCTGTATAAGACTACAAATGATAGGTGTTAGGCGAAGAACTAAAATAAAAAGAAAAAAGTCAGTAAATTTAGAACTTACGAGATGAAAAACACGCAGAAAGAATACTCAATTATGGTGAAAAGGTTGTTTTTATGTTAATTTAGTGTTAATCAACCTTCAAATATAGTTACAAGCGATAATAGCTCCCTTAGGAGGAAGACCATTTGAAAAGAAGAATGACATCCCTCTTCGTCGTGATTTTTAGATCATAATAATTGCAACTTTAAGCTTATAAGCTAAGGACACTTCTACTGAAATTAAATAATAGTTTTCCTCCTGGGTAGACTCTAATTTAAATTTTAATTACAGACGCGGTGTTCGTCAACTGCGCTACCGAATCGAAAAATCAGTTAATTATTTCATAATCCCAGAATATCGTTTCCTTAAAATTTCTATGAATGGTACATGCTTAATAACAAAATATTCTGGCAGAACATAATCTAAGATCAAAAATTAATATTTAAGTAACGGATTCAGATAATATGACATTCCTTTTAGAGGGTTAAAGTGGACCATATGCGTAAAATTAAAAGCAATACGACTACCAAAAGTACTTTTTTTTGAATAATGATGAGTCGACGATACTACTCCACATGCTTTCAAATATGACAACTAAGATGCAGGTCCATATTTCTGTAGTAGAGCAGACATTGTACGTGCTTCTTTTAACTTTTAAAACAGACGCATAAAACAAGATCGTATGATGGTATATCTTTTTTAAATGTCATTAACCGATATCGTGGTGAACAGCATTATGATGATTGCAAAACTCATTTTGTTCCCTATAAAAATATTAATATGACAAATAATTAAATTTTCACCTCAACTAACAGGATATCTTCAATTAATTTAAATTGGGACAATACAAAACTTCATTCAGCCATTGTATTAAAAAGTGCTTGAAAGTTTTTTATTTTAAGTACAATATAACGTCACACAAGTGGAAACCGAGTTTTAGGTGAAAAATTGCAGTATATTTAAAAAAAATTTTAAAAATTATTCCTTAAATTGCCTTTACAATTAAACACACTTTCTTAGTACAATGCATGAGTAAAAACTATCTCCATTTGCTCAAGATTGTTAAAAAAATGTATATATTCTAAATTATCTCAATTCTGTGAAATGGCAATACTCTTATTCAGTAATTAATACAGTAAATAAATCGAATTGTGCCTGCTACATCTGTAAAAGCATAGCGCACGTTGCCGTAACTTGATACATTAGCTATAATTTTACGAATGATTTGCGGTCTAGTATATAACCATAGACGACTCGTACATAATTACCTAAAACAACGGGTATATGTATTGCTTTTAATTTTACGTATATTGTGATTTCCGTATAATCTCTTTTCAGCCCAGAAAAGGAATGATATAATATCTGAAACACCCTGTGTACACAATATATCATATGTATTTAGTTTTAAAAAAATTTCAGGGGACATTATACCATCACAACATTGCGATATCTAGCCCACCTTCTCGCACCGAACCAATTTTCTGACTATTTGATACTTCTCATTAACTTACTATACCCAAAACTCACGCTGTTCTTTGGAAATCAAATCAACATAAAATATCATCGTTTTCTTCTCATTCAAATGGAAGTAATTACAAAGTAGGCAACAACTTTGTAAAGTAAAGCAGTCTTAACTATACCGTTTTACAAAGCTGCCCCGAGAATTGTAATGGAGAAACCTCTCAAGATAGTCACACTTCATAATTAAAATTGTTTAAGAAGTATATTGTTAATAGGAAGTCTACGTAAGCAGTATTAGCAAACTAAAATTAAACAATAAATGCAATTTTTGAGTGGTATAGAGTCGACCAGGAACGCATTCAAATTAGCACGTCGAAGAACTGCTTAAACTTATTTAAACGCGATTCTGCTGAGTTTATTGATTTTTTATAACAGTAGATGAAACACGAGTTCATTATTTTACTCCAAGGATAAATCAGCAGTCCAAACAATGGATGTGACAAGGTGAAAGTTCGCCAAAATGTCGGGCAAAGTCATCACTACGATTTTTTGGGATTCTCGTGGTGTGGTGCTTATAGACTACCCGGAAAAAGGCAGAACCATCACAAGGGAGTATTACACTGCACTATTGAATCAATTGAAAAATGTTATTCAGGCTAAATGTCCACATTTGGCCAAAAAGAAAGTGCTTTTTCAACACGAAGATGCGCCTGCACACACGTCTCTGATTGTTGCTGCAGAACTTCATGATCTACGCTTCAAAGTGCTTCCCCATGCATCTTGTTCGCCGGATTTGACTCCCAGTGATTAACCTTCTCTTGCTAAACCTGAGGAAATTGTTTATTAAACGAAGATTTACGTCAAATGATGAGGTCAAATCTGCGACAACCGCGTATTTTGCAGAGTTCGATAAAACTTATTATTCTGACGGCATTGAAAAGTTGGAAAGTCGTTGTTCTAAATATTTTGAATTGTAAGGTAAATATGTTGAAAAATAAAAAATAAAAATTTGAAAAATCTTGTGTTTTGTTTGCCAGGCTGAGAACTTTCCGAAAAACCCTCGTATCGTGTCATAACACTGAAGCTATATGTAACATTTTTGTTTACTGAATTGCTCTTAGTCTGCTAATAATAATTAATCGGATAGCGTGCGTTAACTTTAAACAATGTAGCAAACGTAATATTTAAACTGTTTATAAAATTTCGTATTTTAAAGGTGATTTCCCCATATCAATTTGTTAAAAGGGTCGAATACCTTTCTAAAGATTACAAGGGATTATCCTAACTGTCCCTTGCGTATTTATATTTATGTTTTTGCATGAGCCAAAACCAGATTAAAGTTTGAACAAATATTTATTACTTCAAATATAAATGAACGATATATATATACATATACACAAACTTTTCATTAAATAAGAGATATTAAAAATAAAGATTATCAATTTTTCTAATATCAGGCCGTTAACCTTTGTTACGTGATTTTCAGCGTCATATTGCAACTTGTTAAAATCATTTAAATGAACACGAATAATATTTTTATTTATTCACTGGTTTAATAATGTTTGTAAATTTTCACTTAGTGACGTCCAATTTTATGTTGTAGCTGTGACGTTTATCAATCTCGCAAATTCGAGTTATTGCGTGCTTTCCTTGCTGGACCTGGTCTTGGTCTTGGGAAGTGAATTTTTACTGCCTGGTGCTGGTTTTAGAAATGACGTCTTCGCTGAACTTGTATAGGTAATTAAGATACTAACAACTATTTATCAAGTAGTCAATTTCTTTATCTTGCACTGGACTTACAACACTTGAATTGAAACTGGAACCCAAAGAGCTCGATTTCTGGTGGTGCAGGATCTTTTATAATTTTTCGTTTCCATGACTACTAAATTTGTGCAAAGTCGTTTTAAGCAATCCTGTCTAAGAGTTTTAAAACCGTGTATGTTTCTGTCTATTACAGAATACGTTAAACTTCCCACGGCTTCTAGCAATATTTTTAAATATTTATTGGGGCTGTTAAATTTTATTTGTCCAGCCTGAATTTATTTAGAATAACCTTTCAAACTGGCATCATGCACTAATGGAAACTTTAACACTTGCTTCTATTTAAATATTTAAGAAAATATTTTACCCTTTAAGTACTATTTAACAAACTATAATATTTTCTTATGTTAATTACATGTTAATTAAATTAATTAATTGATGTGTAATGAATATTTTCAAATATTTTGAAAATCCATTGTAAATATATGAATTTCGTCAACACCGACTTTATAATGTAGATAAGTCTGGGACAATAGCAGCCCAAAGAATCTCGGGAAGATCTATAGCAAAAGGACAAAAATAAGTAGAAACTGAAACGTTAACCAAAAGAGGATAAACAATTGCCATTTTACGTGCTGTTAGTGTTGGCGGCTTGTATATCCCATCAATGTTGATTTATTCCAGAAAGCGCAGGTCTCTAATACTAGAGAAGAATAGTGTAATTAAATAAGGTATTCATGCTCTGAAAATGGTTTTCTAAAGAGACTTTGTTCCTAAAATGGTTACAGTACTGAGCGAAGTCTAGCAGCACGCATCTTGCTTTATTCATATTCACGGCAGTCATATCTGTTCGGAAAGAAACCATATTATGTGTGTTTCACTTTTCTCGTACTTCAAACCACCTTTAATCTCTTTGGTGCACCGAAGCAGGTACCTTTCATAACTTATACTTTTCGTATGATCAAAACTACGTATGAAAAGGTGATATGTGATGCAGCTAGTTCATTTAGATAGATAACTAACTGACAGCTCTCGAAGTTAACGAAAAGTGTCGGATTAGTTCAAGTTTTGCACCAGTTCCAACAACCATCTAACTGAAACCCTGCTCATTCACAAAACCGTCACCTAATTACGTTAATTTAACTTTCCTACTACAATCACTAATCGTTATAACTGCAGTATGTTTCAAACTGTCTTTTGTCTCGTGACCAAGGCTTCGAGACACGGAAATTCAGCCAGCTTCTACTGTTGTGGTAATTTGTCATGCCTACTAGAATTTTACCTAACCTGGAAGAATTCTGTCCAAATAAGGTTTTTTATCGTACCAAAGATCGCATTGATAGGAGACCTACGATTTTACCTAATTATTTAAGAGAAGGTAGGAAAAATTCACCGACCTCGATATGGTTTAAACCCGCGTCCGTAGGGCGCAGAGACAACATGTTAACCACTTCAAACGAGACATTGATTTTTGATATTTTTCTAAATTTTTGTAGTAGCAAAGTACAATAAACAAAATATACAAATAGCATATATGTACACAAATGTTTCTGACCCGACATAGATCAAGGTATCGGCAACTGGTCAAAATGTTGATAACATATCAGTTCAAGTCTTATTATCCTTGAAAAAAACAAGAGTTAATTTTACGTCAAATAGTTAGTTTTCTCAATTGAGTATCCATATGTTATAAAATTCCTTACTCGAGAAGGTCCTTCTCTTTAAAACATTAAAGTTCGCTTGAAAGGTTGCACGGGGAATGTTTTCCGTCTTAATTGTGGTAAGATATTGGTCAAAACGGTTACTAATAAGACAGGAATACTTAGAAAATGACGCCAGAACAGTAAGAACGGTGGAAGTCGTGACAGTCGACAACACTGCCCTTGTTGAAGATTTCGTATTAGACGATCGACGCTTGAAGAAATGATACAGAAGCTGAGACTTCCACATAAAACCCTTCGCCGAATCCTCTATGTTCATTTAGGCATCAATAGGATTAGTACAAGGTGAGTTCCCAAATATTTCTCAGAAGTTCAGTTCCAGCGTCGGGTTGAATGTGCTCGATCCCTTTTGGGGCTCTGTGGAAAAAAATGCATTAAAGACAATTGTGATAGAACCATGGTTCTTTATTATGATCCTATATCCAAAAGGGAGTCGATGGAATGGAGGCGAAAAGTAGAAGCACCAGCAAAAAAGTCGGTCAACAAAAAAGTGAGAGATTGTGAGGGCATTCTTCTTATAAACTTTAAATAAGGCAACACTACATTCAACGAGGCATATTATGCAAAATTTCAAATTACGACAAAATATTATGGAGAAAAGACGTGGGAAACTAACCGGAGGCGTGCGTTTGCTCCACAAAAATTCAATTGTGCACATTGCTGGAATGATGCAAGCTGCAATTCGTGACTGCGGCTTTGAACAAATCGATCACCCCCCGTATAGTCTAAATATGGCCCTCTATTATTTGTTAGAAAATTTGAAAAGGGACCTTTGAGGACGCCATTTCAGTGACGAAGAAGAGGCGAAACCTATAGTTAGGGCATATTTTGAAAACAAGCCGAAGGATATATTTTAGAGATACTGAATTGTTACTGAAACGATGTAATAAGTGCATTGATATTAGGGGAGGTTATATTGAAAAATAAAATTTAGTTGTAAATCTGCACCGTTTCCTTCATGGTCAGGCGGGGAAATTTTGTCTTTGCCCTCGTGATTATAGCAATAAAAAGTTATAGTTTGGTTAGTTTCGATTTAATAAAGAGCAACTAGTCCCATGCTTTAATTACTTGTACTTAAACCAATTTAGTCATAGTTTTAATTTTATTCTATAAATTGGTGGTCTCACGCAATTTTTCTCAAATGGATACCAAGTAAAATCGAACCTTTTCGTCTATATAAAACCTTAACCTGGTAAGAAATAGTATGCTTTCATACGAGGATCGTCCAGATAGTAAAGAAAGTTTGTGCATTACACGCGGCGCCCATACCTCATTATCGCGATTGAACATGCACCAGGCAGCTCGGGTCCCCGCCTCAGTGTGAATCGAGTTTCATTGCGGTGAGGCCACGCTTGTGTATTTTGTGATCATTCAAAATGACTATGTCAATAGAAAATTCCGCCAAATATGAAGTACGTAGTGTCATTCGCTTTATGAATGCACAAAATGTCCGCCCTATCGAAATTTATAGGCGAATTAAGCAAGTTTGGTGAAAATGTGATAAACGAGTCTTCAGTGAGGACACGGTGCATAACGTTTAACCAAGGAAGAACCGGTGTGCACGACGAAGAACGGAGTGTAAGGCTCATTACTGACGAATTGAAAGTGAAAGTTGAAGAAAAACTCCAGGAAAGCCGGCGTTACACTTTGAGTGTACTACACGAATCTTTTTTAAAAATTTCATGATCTTTGCTACATGAAATAGCAACAGAGCACTTGGGCTACAAAAAAATTTGTGCTCTTTGGGTGGCTAGGGTGTTGACGGATGTCCACAAAACGAAACGAATGGGAGCAGCCCTGGAATTTTTGACGCAATACGAGAACAATGGTGACGAATTTCTCGACCGCATTGTAACGGGAGATGAAACTTGGGTTTCTTCCAAAACTCCAGAAACCAAGCACCATTCTATGAATTGGTATCGCTCGAACTTATTCTCAAGACCTACAAAAGAAAAACCAAATTTGATAACCACGAAATTGATGACAACGGTTTTATGGGACCGAAAGGGTTTAATCCACTTGGAGTTCATGCCAAGAGGTGAAACAATAAACTCAGCGGCCTACATTGAAAGTCTGAAACGACTTCGGCGCGCCATTCAAAACAAAAGGCGCGGAATGTTATCGTCAAAGGTTGTTTTGATCCACGACAAGGCTCGACCTCGTACCGGTGCACAAACACAGGAAAAACCTCAAAGACCTAGGTGGGAAATATTTGGGCATCCTCCTTACAGCTCTGATCTGGTAACAAGTAATTTCTATTTGTTTCCGAAATTGAAGGAGTTTTTAGGCGGAAAACTGTTTGATAACAACGAAGACCTCAAAGAAGCAGTAACATCATGGCTCCGATCTTTCGCAGCTGAAGAATACAACATCGTTATCGAAAAACTGGTTACACGATACAAGTGCCTTGACAGATACGGCGATTACATCGAAAAATAAATTAAAGTGCTGTGATGTTGTAAATAAAGTTTTGTGATGGTATCTTTTGTTTTTTCTTAGTTATAGCAAAACGTTCTTTACTTTCTGGACGAGTCTCATATATAGACAATGTAATACGTTTTTAAGTTAAGATCTTGCGGCAAAGTGGAACCATATGATATATGTAAAAACGGACCATTATGAAATATTTCACTCAATGCCTCTTAAAGTACCTGGACGGCAGTTTCTGTTGATTTATAATCTCGTCAGCATGGAATACTCAAAGATATTTTGACAAACAGAAATTTAACTGTGTAATACCGAATGAGGTATTATTATTAGTAAATGTAATTTATTATTCATTGGTAGATATTATTTTACCATTATAGTAATTTAAACCCTTTAATATCTCACAATTCAAATTATTCGTAAATTTAAATAGTTGGTATTAGAATCACTTAAAATTGATAGTTCAATTTTTATCTATATATGGCTTCTGAGTGTTGATTTGGCTATTTCAATGACTATAAGTGGGAATACAAGAATTCAGAAGCTGCCATTTTAAATCTGGATTGATTCTTGTGAACGTGCAAGTATGGCTAAATAAAATTTAAAAGATTTTAAATGTATTTTTTATGCATCTAAATTATAATTCAACTGCAAATAAATTTATTGTATTGATGTAATTATTGAAAATGTCTAGAAAAGAACTTGTTTTTGGCAAATCTTATTTTTTTTACTGAAAAAGCTATTGTGTTATCGGCTGGCCACGCTTTGTGTTGGTTTTCGAAAGAAATTGAATATTTGATGGTTCTAAATATTAGATTGTATAGAAAAGATGACCACAAGGATTCCGACAAAAATACAATGAGCCTACAAATTGCATTTAACTATGCTTTAAAATTCTTTCAGATCTCCGTTGCGCTTAACATCATTATTTAACCTCAATTTATATCTTGCTTGTTTAAATGAAATTTTAATTAATCTTATTAAAAGTACAATTTACTTTATTTTGAATGTATTTGATAATTTATTTGAAATAAAAGAATGCTTTGAGGTTATATTAATATACAGGGTGTAACTAGAACATGTGGCCAAACTTTACAGGCGTATTGTAGACGTCAAAATAAATTTTTTTTTTCATATAAATGTGTGCCCGAAAATGCGTCCCTTTCGAGCTAGAGGACTTTCAATAACCAAAGAAAAAACAAACATTTTTAATTCTTTTTATTTATAGTTTCAGTTATGACTACAATAAATGTTCAAAATGTAAACCATTCTTCGCCTCATTGATTGTCTTACCATTTCAAAGATTCCGGGAGTTTTACGAATGATTGTGAAAGCATTTCCAATTCGTTGACGTAAAGTATGGATATTCAGAATTGACGCAGAATAAACTAAACTTTTAACGTGTCCCCACAAACAAAAATCGATGGGGGTTACAGTTCGGACATCGGACTGGCCTTGGCACTGGTGCACCCTTCTTATCCAATGTTCTGGATAAGAGTTATTTAAAAAATAGCGAACAGTCACTCGCTAATGCGGTGGGGCGCCATCATGCATAAAAAACAAATTTTGTCTTACAGCTAGAGGGACATCTTCTATTAACGCCGATAAATTGTTGTGTAGAAAATCTAGATAAATGCCACCATTTCAAATACTCGGTATAAAAAATGGTCCTAATAAATGATCACCAATGATTCCACTACACACATTTAACGAAAAAGTTTGCTAATGCCGAAATTGAACAATTGTATTTTGATTCTAATCTGTCCAGATATGGTTATTGTGAAAATCAGTAATAGCATCGCGTGCGAATCTTGCCTCGTCCGTAAAAAGTAAAAGAGCCAAAAATTTCTGATTTTCAGGACATTCATTTAAAAACCACTGAGAAAATGTTACTCTAGGTTCAAAGTCTGCTGGAAGAAGTCCTCGAAGTCTTTGCAAGTGATACGGGTAAAGTACCTGCTCTTTTAAAACACGCCACACTGTCATCTGTGACACGTTTGAATCATTTGCAATAATTCTGGTGCTGATAGAAGGATCTACTTCTACACAATTAAGGATATCTTCCACATCAAGGGTTCTGACAGACGTATTCCTGTCACCATAATTGTTTCTAGGATAGAAAACTCCACTTTCAATTAGTCGGCGATGGTAGTTAATAAATGTGTACTTATTGGGAAACGTACGTTGTGGATACCTTTCTTGATACAGACGTCGAGCTAGGCTTGCGTCCACAAGTAAAATGAATGTCAGTCATTTTTTTCTGCAGTAAACCTTTTTTCTCGCAGAAGTCGTTCAAAACGTGATACGCAATTTTAAATTAACAGTTATCTGACAAAAAATATATCATTAATTCTGTCGCGTTACTTTAATAATTATTGAACTTTAAGCTTCAAAGTGACAATAATTCCAAGTCCTCCACCTCAAAGGGGATGCATTTTCGGACACACATTTATACGAAAAAATTGTCTTATTTTGACGTCTACGAGGGTGATTTGACGGGACGTAAGACTTTAAATGAAAGACATGGAATTCATTTTATTTTTATTTTTCTACATATTCCCCTCGAACATCATCGCACTTAGGCCAGCGGTGCTGAAGTGCCATTATACCTAATTTGTAATGGTCTTTTTCAAGGCCTTCAAAATACATCTCCGATGCAGCTATAACTTCTTCATCTGACTTAAAGTGTTTTCCAGCGAGGAAAACTTTGAGTTTGGGGAAAAGGTGAAAGTCACTCGGAGCCAGGTCTGGCGAGTAAGGTGAATTCAGAACAACTTGGAAACGTAATTCATCTAGTTTTTCATGAACAATTGCGTTTGTGTGAGAAGGCGCGTTATCATGATGGAATAACACCCTTTTCCGAGACATTCCTGGTCGTTTGTCGGTAACTGCTGTTTTTAATTTATTCAAAACCGCACCATAAGACCTTCCGGTAATGGTATGGCCTTTTGTTTAATAATGTATAAGTAGTATTCCTCGCGAATCCCAAAAAATTGTCGCCATTGCCTTACCGGCAGACGCAAATGTCTTGGCTTTCTTTGGAGGGGGACTGCCGCGGTGCTTCCATTCCTTAGACTGGCGTTTTAACTCAGGAATATAATAATGAAGCCAAGTTTCACCGCCAGTAACAAACCTTCTCAGAAAATCGACTTGATTTTTATTAAACAACTGTAGATTCT
>JAHWXV010908691.1:0-11184 GCA_024586415.1 Phrixothrix hirtus
CAGAAACATCCAAAACGAAATTTTAAGTATCTATATACAGGGCGTACCAAATGTACCTACTAAAATTAATGTAAAATAAATCGAAGATAAAGGTGAGACCATGATAATATAAATAAACATTGTGTAAAACAATTACCTAGTTTCGTTACAATATGTACTGATACACCGGGTGTCTAAACAATTTAACTTGTATTAGCCGGAAATATTAAGACGCACTTACGGTCGTCGGAAGTTGTTTGGAATTACTGTAGCATAGCAGACCGCAATATGTTCCCTCGGATGATCCAGGCTTCGGATTATCTGCACATATACCGTAGTCATCAGATAGACTCTTAAATAAAATTCGATTAGGGTCAAATTTGAACTTCCTATGAGCAACTTGACAAGCATTCTATGACTAATTCAGTATTATAAAGATGCATGTGCCGAAGCAACGTCCTATTGAAACTGAATAGAGAAATTATTTTCTGTGTTCAGTATGATGGCAAACGTTTCGCTAGCAAAAGAGGCAATAAGGTAGATAGCACTTACTGATAACCAGTATTGATTACTCATTTTCTCTGTTATCGATTCTGCTGATCACTTTTGACAGTGAACAGAAGAATTGGATTAATCTTACATTGTCGCAAAATTGAACGTTCCGGTCTGGATCGTCCTCGCTTAATTTGTGTAGCACTTAAATTTGGTATGGGTGTCTGAAAAATGATGAAAGGTATTTTTCAAGATCGCTCTGCGGAAAATCTACTGTTAGGTTTATTAAGGCTTAACTAAATCGGTACAATGCATCGATCAATACATTGCAAGTTGTCTGCGTGTTTATTGGTATACTTGATGGCCCGCTGTGTGGTCTGTTTACCATGGATCTCGTGCCTTAAAATTATTTAACGGGGTTTTTCAAGCAACTGAGGGTAATCGGTGCCCATTTTGGGTTTAACTGGCTAAATTTGAGAAAAACTTCTCTGTAAGTGCGACTGATAACATCATTTTACTTCAATGCATCATTTGGACTTCCGAAATACCTGTTAAAAGGGAGAAACATCTTTTCACTGATTTAACTCATGATTTCGGAGTTATAGGATATCTTGTATATTAAATTTTTGTTTATTTATTTATCTATACTTTTCATTAGTACCGTAGTTTAGAATAATTATTGCTTTAATTTAATGATTTATGATCAATTATATGCTTTTGTTCAGGTTTTAATCAAATAATAGTAAAATATAGCTTAGTCCATTTGTACCTCCTTTGAAAACTTTTTTTAAGAATGCATAACAAGGAAATATGTAATTTAAACGTGCTCATCGAAGGAGAGCTTATTAACAAAGGTACTAGAAAAACGCTTTGAATATAATCGTTTACGGAGAACTTATAGAATATTTAGGAATCTTGTTGAGCTTTGTAAGTAATACCACTTTATTCTTTAATGCTAATACAACAAATTACATTTTCAGCAGTATAATTGACATATTTTGGAATTTTTAAATTTAATTTTAAACATTATAACAGATAAATATTAAACGAACAGTATTTCACATTTTTGAAATTTTATTGTTTGTGATTATTTTATTCCAAAATATTAAGATAACAAATGATTTACGTTATTCGTTTCATTATGCGATTAAAAATGTATATTTAGTTTCTAATAAAACCTTATAATTACTTAAGTTTTTCTATGGCTTTAATTTGAGAGGCATCTGTATTTCACTAAGGTTAGAGCATGTTAGAGAATGTGTAATCTGTGCATAACTCTTAGTTTTTAAATGAAAATAACTACATCTATTAAAATACTATCTCGGCCGAGGGTTGAACTCGTGTCCTTGAGTTAACATGACGCACGTTCTATATCTGAGCTAACGAGGCACAATATTCAGGGAAACAGAACGGGTACTTTTTCAAAGGGGTGATCTTAGAGTTAACTTGACTACCGAAAAATATTTAAAAAATTCTAACCGTGATATTTTACTAATTATAATCAAAAAATATTAATTCTGAGGCAACCTCGTAACGTTAAAATACGGGGCTCGTCCAGAAAGTAAAGAATGTTTTGCTATAACTAAGAAAAACAAAAGTTACCATCCACAAAACTTTATTTACAACATTATAGCATCTTAATCTATTTTTTGATGAAATCGTCCTAGCGGGCACGGCACTTGTTCCATCGTGTAACCACAACGACGTTGTATTCTTCAGCCGTGAAAGGTCGGAGCCATGATGTTACTGCTTCTTTGAGGTCTTCATCGTTGTGAAACTGTTTTCTGCCTAAAAACTCATTCAATTTCGGAAACAAATAGAAATCACTTGGTGCCAGGTCAGGGCCATAAGGAGGATGCCCAAAGATTTCCCACCTAAGTCATTGAAGTTCTTCCTGTTTTTCTGCATTGGTGCGAGGTCGAGCATTGTCGTGGATCAAAACCACCTTTTACAACAACCTTCCGCGCTTTTTATTTTTAATGGCACGCCGAAGGCGTTTCAAATTTTCAATTTAGGCCGCTAAGTTAATTGTTTCGCCTCTTGTTTTCTGGTTATTAAATTTGGTTCTCCTTTTGTAAGCCTTGAGGGTGAGTTCGAGTGATGCTCTTCCATAGACTGACGCTTTTGTAAAAAACCCAAGTTTCATTTCCCGTTACAATGCGGTTGAAAAATTCGTCACCGCCGTCCTCGTATTGAGTCAAAAATTCAAGGGCTGCTCCCGTTCGTTTCCTTTTGTAGACATCCGGCAACACCTTAGGCACCCAACGAGCACAAATTTTTGTGTAGCCCAGATGTTCTGTGACTATTTCACGTGGCAAAGATCGCGAAATTTGTAAAAAAGATTCGTGTAATACGCTCAAAGTGAAACGCCGATTTTTCTTCACCTTTCGCTTACAATTCGTCAGTAATGGGTAATGGTCTTCCACTCCGTTCTTCATCGTGCACACTGGTTCTTCCTTGGTTAAGTATTAAGCACCATTTCTTCACAACAAACTCGTTTATTACATTTTCACCATAAACTTGCTTAATTTGCCTAAAATTTCGTTAGGCCGAACATTTTGTGCATTCAAACAGCGAATGACACTACGCACTTCACATTTGGTGGGATTTTCTATTGGCATAGCCAATTTGAAGGATCACAAAACACACAAGCGCGGCCTCACCGCAACGACACTCGGCTCACACTGAGACGGGGACCCGAGCTGCCTAGCGCACATTCAATCGCGGTGATGATGGATCGGCGCCGCGTGTAACGCGCAAACATTCGTTACTTTCTGGACGACCCTCGTATAATTTATTATATAAACATACCACAATTTGTGGAATTCGCACCATTTTAGGTTTATTTCTGACCTTGATATACATTGACCTCTTCAACATATCTAATAAACAAATGTCTAAATAGCATAATAATTTAACACGTTCAAAGAGTTCCATATTAAATTATTGGGTAGAAGTATAATTTTGTAACAATGAGTACGAGTAATAACTGAATGGTTGAAATTTAATTAAAGTTGTTATTATAATTTTAAAATTATTGCGCTAAGGGTGATATGTTATGACTATTTAATAAACAATATTTAAGTTATTTATTTATGATAAATATTCGACATTTCGGAAACACATTTAAGAGTATAGTTATTTTGAATACAATTATATAACTAGATAAAGACAAATTATTTTACGAAATGCTAATTATTGTTATATTCTAATAAAAAAAAGTTTTTTGAATCACAACACTCAACAAATAGCAGTTTTTAAGAAGGAAAAAACAAAATGCAAAAGTACAACTTGAAATGACTTCGTTGCACTAATCTATCACACAGACAACAGACAGAGAAATTTAATAAATGAGATCAGTATTCCATTTACCCTTTAGAACATTTATGATTTAATAATTCGTCATTTGCGGCTTTGTATTACGTTCAGAGTATTCTAAACATATTCAGAAAGAATTGTTTTGTTATTTTTCTGGCATTCTACATATCCTCAAGATCTAAAATAATAAGCAAGTTATTGACATTAAGTTGCGGGTCATCCTGTATATACAACTTTGTTATTTGATTTTATGATTTCATTATTCGGCATTAAAATGACATTTGCATAGTTACTCTCAGAGTATTTAGCATTTTCAATTGTTTCTCATTAAATGGATACAGTAGCGGATGTTGGATATTGTAATTGTTTAGAATTATTAAGTTTTAGAGTTTATAAACTGTAAACCCTTGCGAAAATTGTTTTAAATTACACCGCTACGTTTCTTAATAACATTAACTCATTTATTATATAGAATTATACAATACTGTAACCTGAAAGCATGACTACCCTTTTAGATAACAAACCGTAAACTCGTGTCCATAGGATGCTATAAGTATGAGAGATATTACATCACAGTAGATCACAAAGTTACAAGTAAACACGAAAAAATATTATGTTGAATTTTCACAATACATTTATGTTTCGCTTCTCCAAATTGTAAAACGTGCAAATTATAAATTAAAATAAAAAGCCTATTGTAAAAATTATTTATCTATTTGCGTATCGAAATAGACGCATTTCGAAACCCATTTGAGTTTCACAATGGCCTTCGTTTTAACCCGGAATATTTTATTTTAAAAGGTTGGTAACATTAGTAATTAGCTTTATTAAACGTCAAAATCGAATAGAAAATTGACAAAACTTTCAAATTCAAATGTCAAAATGTCAATAGTACCAACTATTGCTAAAATCCCTAAATCAATTATATATCAAAAAGTGCGTTTTTTCCTAAATTTTTTGCAAATAGATAAAATAATATGAAAAACTCGTTTCATAAGACATTTTATTACACTCTACAAGGTTCGTTTTCTAAACTTGAACTCGTGTGACAAAAACATGTCTTATGAAACTTGTTTTTTAATATACTGTTTTAGAATTATAAACGCATTTTTTTTAACATAAATTATACGTTGAATGCAAAGTTAATATTTTTTTGCAAGTACCAGAATTATGTCTATAACTTTTTAAAAAACATTTAAATTTGTATGAAAACAAACCTGGTCTATGATGTATTAGTTACATAATATTCCTTTTGTTATAGATCATGTGCGAGAATTTACTTGTGGGAAGCTGTATTATCGGACGTTACACTTGGATAGCAATAAAGATGCTTTATACGTAGGAGCCATGTAAGTAAGTTTAAATAATTGTTTGTTAAGTTAATAATTAAAAATTTAGTGATTGTTTGATTACAAATATGAATATTTTATAATTTTCATTCTTATTGAAAGCACATTATAATGGTATGAACAACATAAAACAACATCTCAACATCCTTTTTTATTATTATTGCACTAAATTCGATTTAACAACAGTACATTTAAATTTGTAACGGTATGCATTTCAATATTTCATTGCGTTGGATGATACGCCACTATATTTTGTTTATATTAAATTCTGTTCTTCATAAATATTTTTAAACATCCACGATGCTGTAATTGTTTTGTTAATTTAGAGATAATAATTTGTCATAGCTAAATTGCTACAACTGTTTTGTAGTTACAATTCTAAGTATGTAAAATAAGATGTTCTATATAAATTAAATCAATTATTATAGATCTGAAATACCTATATATGGTCTAACAGACAATTAGAAAGTGAAAGTATTCGTAAAGGAATGGACACAATTTTAGAAAAATTTTAAGCGGCAGCCTGAAATTGAATCCGGATTTCCAGATTGGCATGTAAATAATTACATTACCACTCCGAGATTTGGATCTTCTGAAAATTTTTCGTTAAATGTGCCACTATGAATAATAGTATAAGATGCTAAATTTATAACTATAATCCATCCAATGGAACATAAAGCGACTGCGTGAATATGTCGGATGACAGCTCTTCTAACAGTCCACAAGATAGTCATACATTTAACCCATTATATTATTATTCATACCGGCACATTTATGAAAAAATTTTCAGAGGACCCTGAAGTTGGGCGGTAGTGTAATGTTTTACATGCCAGAGTACCAATCTGAAAATCCGAGTTCGATCCCCGACTACCTTTTAAAATTATTCTAAAATTATGTCCATTATGCCTTTACGAATACTTTCATCTTCTAGTTCCGATTCTATTTATTACTACTATTAATATTAAGTATAGTAAATTCTTGGCATAATAAAATTAAAAACATTTTCACATATATTTTGTTTAAGTTCAAATTAACATTTTAGTAAGAAGTTCGCAAATTGAATATAATTTATCCAGTTCACATGTATTTAAAATTTTATTTTAATTCTAGGGGAATTATTAAATTGACAAATGTACTTAAAATATTTTAATTTAGAAATATATGCTAAATATTGTAAAATAGCTTTGTATGATTCCTTTTTACTTAATCTGAATTATTTAACTCATACGTATGTAAACTTTGTTTTATTATTTTTTTGAAAAAAAACGTTGCAGTTTGGGGATTGATAGCTTTCTGCATAATTATCAATTCGTCAGTACAACGCATATGAAGGAGTAAAAACTTTTATTCTCTATTTTGAAAGTTACAGTACACCCTTAGTAGAAGAAATAATGGACTATTTTTGCCATTGCTACTTATACAAACACTATTCAAACATCTATATTTCAACAAATTATATATATTTGGTGTCAGTTGTGATGTAGCGTACAGCGAACGTTTTCGTGAAAACTAATACATTTTAGATATTTTAGTTGATAACATCGTCAGGTTTATAAGTAATATTAATGCGTTATTTCAATTGTGTTTTTTAAGATGGTTAGTTTTAATTAACTTTTTAAAATTTCTAACATCATTTGGGAAAAATTTTTTTCCTTTTTTTAATTTATGTGTGGCTGAATTCTTTGATGACGCATAAAAAGTTTTTTTTAAAAACCAGTCAAATAATAAAATGCAGACAAATACAATTACAGTTGATTATGGATGCGTTTGTAGATGATACGGTGCTTTTATTGATTGTATCCGTCTAATGAAGCTCAAATTATTCAATTTTTGCAAACAAGGCTGCAGGAGCAATATTAATTTAACGTAGTTGCTAACTGCAACCACTCTTTGAACAGCGTTTAAATGTCTAATATCTTATAGCGAGTTAGACTTGCTGCATTACACCAGTGCAGTGCATATCAGCAGTTTTCCTTTTACAAAAAAAGTACAATATTTTGTAGTTTTCCCAGTTTTTATGCTGTTTTATAAATAGAAATTAGCTAATATGCACCACACCCGTCCAGTATGTTCAAATTGCAATTGGAATTTTGATGCTCCATCTAATAAAATTTATGAAATCAGAAAGGCATTTTTTTATTAATGTACAAACTTGTGTACTCTTACCTTGACTTCAATTGATTTTGTTTAGTTTTGCTGGCTGTCCGAACAGCCTGTTGCAAATTCTATCATGCAATGAATTATAATCAAATTGCTTTCTAACGAAAATGTCAAACTATCTGAAATTTTTGTAAGACTTTATCGAAGGTTTGGAGGAAATACTCTAAGAAAAACCTAAGTGTAAATAATTTCATAAAGTCAGGGAAGGCATCGCATATTTAGCATACACTAGACTACCTCGAACATTCGTTACTGATGGATACATTCAACGAGTTGATGAACTTATTCGTCATTTAATGACAATTAACAATTTTATTTATCATATTTTCTTTTTGTTTTCGGCATGTCATTACAATTCCGACGTTTCTTATTATTTTTATTTCTTTACGGTTTATTGTAAAGCAACCAAACATGAAACATTACTTTTACTATAATTCTCCAGGTAGGTAAAGTAACACAAACAAATTATTTGTAATTTAAAGATTAATAAAGTTCGAAGTCAACACTCTACGAATATTGGAATTGTAAATAGAGTAATTCATACATGCGGGGTGTTTCACTAGTGCACCAAAGACAAATAGTTTTCTTATTGTTAGATATAGAAAAAAATAAAATTTAAATTAGACAAGCCTTCTCTTAATTCAAATCCGAATCAAACTTATATTTTTTTAAATGTACGAGGCGGTCTGATTACTGAGGTAACTAACATAGAGATGGCACCATAATCTACGCATGCGCGTCATTTATTAAATCTATCATATGTTATAAGACAGCTGTCAAACTTTCAGCCAAATACGTTGCGTCATTCGTCTCTTGCAGTTGTTTAAAGTAAACCGTGTTACGTTCTTTTGTAAATATGGACAAAATTGAATACTTCCATATCGCCGGGAAAAAACCCAAAGAAATTAAACGAAAGTTGGATAATGTTCACGGCGAATCTGCGCCATAATTTAAGACGGTTTGTTTCTGAGTGAATGAATTTAAACGTACCCGTATGAGTACCGAAGATAAAACAAGACCAGGACGTCCAAAAGAGGCTACCACTGACAGACACTATAGGTATATCTAAAGAACGTGTTGGTCATATCTTGTAACGTTTCAAATCACCGTGGTCGTACAAGCCTCATACAAATACTGACTTAATATACATACTCGAGTAATTGCAAACAATTTACTCTGTCTACTATCAGAGATTTATGTTTATTTTGTTACCGTACTAGCGTGATTTTAATTTTGATTTTTGTTTATGTTCTAATTACCAATTTATTTCTGTAAATAAATTATTATTGTTACTCATCTTTTTAATTCCGCCGATAACCGAAACGACCATTAATTAAAGTTCGTTTCATGGCTAAGGTTCAAGCGACGTTATTTGCACAAACAACATCCACCGTAAACTGGTTATTTCACCGGCATCCCGACCGTTAGATGAATTGAGACGAGAGCCTCCAGAACTACTAAGAGTTACATTAGGGACCACCCCCGCACAACTGAGCTATCACCGGGTAGAATGCAAATCTTTTATATCCTTTATGCACTTTTCACGGAGAACTGAAACGTTACAATCTTACATGAACGCTTGGGTATGAGAAAGCTTTCAGCAAGATGGGTGTTTGCTAGCTGTGGACCAGAAACGATTGTGCGTAACAACTTCTGAGTACCTTTTGACCCTTTTTAAGCATAATTCCGCCGAACTTTTGCGTTGATTTATTACCGTTGAAGAAACGTACATAAACCACTATACTCCTGAAATAAAAATTCAATTCAAACAATGGGTAGACGCCGGTTGCAGTGCACCAAAGAAAGCAAAAGTGGTTCCGTCAGCTAACAAGGTTATGGCCATTGTATTTTGTGATTCTCGTGGTGTTATCTTTATAGATTATCTGAAAAAGGGCAAAACAATCATAGGCGAGTACTACGCGTCATTATTGGACTATCTGAATGAAAAATTAAAGGAAAAACGACCACATTTAGCAAAAAATAAGTATTGTTTCATCATGACAATGCACCGGCTCATTCATCGAATATTTTCACGGCAAAATTAGTTGAATTACGATTCTAAATACTTCATCATGCACATTGCAGTTCAAATTTAGCCTCATCTGACTTTTTCCTGTTTCCAAACTTGAAAAAATGGCTAGATGGAAAGAGATTTTTATGTAATAAGGAAGTCATTGTAGAACAAATGATTATTTTGAGGCGTTTGATTCGTCCAATTGTAGAGAAGCCATTAAACGACTTGAACATCGTTGGAACAGGTGCATCGAGTTAAAAGGGGACTACGTCGAAAAATAAATGTAAAAAACTTGAATAAAGTACCTTATTTTGTACTGCCTACCATAGTTTTCAGACCACCTTCGTAATATCATCATTATTATTTCAGATTTGAATTCAGCTCATTTTTTCTAGTACGTCAATATAGGATTTTGCTAACTTATATAGGGTTTTTTAAATGATAGGCCTGAATTGGTTGACCTGTATCATTTTAAATAAACGCAATTTGATAACTTGATAACTTTAAATTTTAGCACATAATCTAACGTTGTATTATATATTAAGTTCTTAAGAATATTACAACTGATATTCAGGTTAAGTTAAAACTCAAAATAATAATCTTATCACAATTTTTAAATGAAACACTCTATATCTTATATTACATTTATAGAGACCTTTATTAGATCGGTTGCTTGTATAAAGCATTCTCTATAGGTACCTAAATTTAATATTTTTAGTGATATTTCATGTTTATTGTGAAAATACCGTTTTCCTCAGAAAAATCCAAAATTATCATATCAACTATAGAAAAATACAGAAATTTCATCTACACTACTTTTAACAACGGTAAACAAGATACATACATTCTAAAACATCATTGCCACAATATTTCTATCTGAGTGAACAATTTTTTTTTGGAAGTTGGCGAGGCGATTCTAACCTAGATCGCTCGCATTCTGGGACAAATGAACCCAAGTTTTACCACAAGTAAATGAGTTGATCAGAAGTGCTCCTCTTTCTTGTTCAGAGCGCCTTGGAAGTTGCATTGCAACTTGAACTCTTTCATGTTTTTGTTCTAAGAGAGGCAGCTTTAAGACTCATTTGGCACACATTTTTCTAAACTTTAATTTTCTATGAATACTCTTTTAACACTACCTACGCCTATTTCCAATAATCTTGATATATCACGCACAGAAATCTGCGTAAGTTTTTTAAACAAAACAATGTTTAACTTATCATTATTTATTTTCCATAGTAACTGATTGGTTTTTATTCCGATTTCGTGCAATATTATCACTGAGAGTTAAAAGCAATACGTTCATTGTTGAGTTGAAATGCCTTTCTTTTATTATTTGCTGTTCGTTAATTTTGCTCTCAAAATGTTCACTAACGCGGAAATCGCTGACATGCATTACATGTATGGTGGAGCTAAAGGTAACGCACTCTTTTATCAAGAAACTTTTCCATCTAGAAGAGTTTTCAGACATCTACTAGAAAGCGGTTCGTTTAAACGTCACAATAGAACTGGCCGTCCTAGTGCTGTTCAAACACCTGATCTAGAAGAAGCTGTCTTACAGAAAATAAATTTTATGCATCTAACTGATTTGTGATAATTGTAAACTTGCATTTAAACATATTATACTTACGCATACGTTAACTTTCACTGTTTTTCTTTTCAACTACCTAAACCTATTGTACAACTTTATTATTACATAGTAACTTGTTTGTATCTTTATTTGTTTTTGAGTACTTACATTAGTACTTAATAAATTAATAATAATAATAATAGTACTTTATTCAACAGGTACAAGGCCAATTACAGAATAAAGGAATATAGATTAAAATATATATATATATATATATATATATATATATATATATATATATATAT